>JANTCA010073054.1:0-36763 GCA_024741275.1 Chironex yamaguchii
ATATAATATCTATAGAACGTATGTTCGTCACGTGTGTTCTTTGATTCTGGCTCTCTGCTTGTTCATCACAAGGTGCATAATATGAAGGGGAAGCAGGCATGCCAATGAATTTTTCTGACTTGACAGCCCGAAACTGAGTCCTTACCAGCCACCAAGTAACCTATTTCGATAAGTCATGTGATATTAAGTACAACGAGCAAGACGACACAAAACTGGCTGACTGCATCATCAACATATCATTAAGGAGGACGCAATCAGAGATGAAAGTAAGAAGTGCCACATTTTGTACAATAAGTCTGACAAAATACAAGCCATGAATAGCAGTAATCAATTAGAGGCAACAGAGCAACAGTAAAATAAGCTATGTTTCACAGCAGTAAGGGAAACTCTGCTTAGCTGCAAGATTTATTGAAAGACATGAATGAGTTTTTGTGCTTCAAAGTTTTTGTCTTACATTGTCGTGTGCTTGAACGAAACGACTTGGGACTCATTAGATACAAGAATAAGATTTTAGGAGATTGTTACAAATTGAACAAGGTTCTTTATCTTTGTCGCACTAATGTTGTCTGCTGTACTGCTGTACTGCCCCAAGTGTTTTGTTTACAACACTCTTTTAAAAGCAACTTTAGCAATTTGCAATTCTACAAATCCTATCGTGACTGCATACTGCAATCTATTAGAATGAGTGTGTCTTTGAAAAGGAGGTATTTCGAAATACGTACCTTATTTTGCAAGCTGCATTTCATAATAAAATCTTTAGAACGCTCTCATTAAACTTTTATCGTGTCATATATATGAAGTAGCAGCTGTGGGGTTGATTACATAGTAGCATTCAGTGTGGATAGTTTGTCAATGAACTTCCTCGTCTAAAGCACCTCAATTTATTGTGGAACTCAGAGTACAAAATCTGCTTTTTTTGGTAAGTTAACGTTTTAAAGTTTCCCTTCTTATACCCATTTAGTTGAATGTAGTCATTAACTATATGCACAAGTATATATATTTCTTGTTTATGTTTCACTTTACAACAATACAAATTGGCGATAAAGACTTAAAAGTAGGTCTGAATTTTAAATTCAAGATTGACAAGAAATGGGATTGTGAATTTGTAGTAATTTGTTACAGAATCAGGAGCAATGTTTTTGCAATTAGTTTGCCGTCGTATGAGGCTTTGCAACTTCAGCACAGACTTAAAGGGCAAACTCAACTGATCCAGAATACTAAGAGTTATGATTGTCATCAATTTTAATTCTGAAGCGTTTCAAACTCGTATAAAGAAGGATGACTTTATCATTAACAGCAGCAACATCAAATTCATCTAATTGATTACGCTTTGTCAAAGGCCTTGTCACTTCAAGACACTTTCAGGTAATAATCAAACAGACAAGAAAATGGATGGAAACAAGGCACATGAAACAAGGAAATCGCAAGAAACTCTATTCCTACTCATTCCAGGTCCTCCTCCTGTTAACTACAATAGTTTTCAAGCACATAACAAAAGGTTTAAAAATTTTGATTTAAACTTCAAGGTCATCAAGTCCGAGATACCAGCGTGCATGGTACAGTCATTCGCTTATGTTAAACTTAAAGGAAAATTTCTTGTGTGGTCCAAACAATAATTCGATCTCTTGCCACTTTTGTTAAAAGAAGTGTGCCAAAAAAGGCCATCACATTGCGGGTCCTTAAACGTCGCGTCTAGACGAAACACAAAGATTTAGATCATGTAGTCCACAATGTAAATAAGGTGCTTTGGGAAGCTAGGCTAAATCCTGGTATGACTACCTGAACATCTCCCTGCAGTATTGCCAGGTCCGTCATAGCCATGTCCTCGTCACAAGTTCATCGTATACAATACACTGTAAAGTCTTCCTGGAAATTGCTTCTGCGGTCATTCTTTCGTCACACCATTGAGTGGTGGATCGTTACTAAGATGGATCAGTTTGGCGGAGGGTATCGAAAATTTGGTCAGTGATGGAATGTGCAGGTTGTTCAGCAGCTTATTAAAGCATTGTTTTCACTTGTTGATCACGTCAAACCTTGTTACCTCAGCTCCATTTGCATTTTCCATGCATATAGGGAGCAACAATTTTTTATCACTACAAAGCTGATTGATGATTTTGCAAGGGTCTTATATCACCACGGCCCAAGACCTCTTGTATATCACTTGTACGATTGTGAAGCCATACTTCATGATCGTTTCTTAGCTCCTTCCTTATTCCAGCTATGCTTAAAAGTCCAGAACAATCACACACAACCGTTTGTCCTGGACTTTGCTCATACAAGATTAAAGGCCATGGGAGAAGGAATTCTTCCCTGTGGGAGTCCTCATTTTCATAGGGGCTTTGCAGCTGTCACAGATATGGGAATAGTGGCCACAATAATATACAAAGCCAGCCGATCTGAAATGGGAGTAAAGGAAAATATTCAAGCAGCCAGGGTGAGCTTGACATCGACAGCAACTTCACATTGGCCAGAATAGAATACTTGATATTTATGAACCATAAAAAATCCAGTGAATCTCTCACAGTACCACAAATTTCATTCAAACACAAACTATATTGTAATTGTTCTCGAACAGGGGGCCAGTTCAGATGACGTAGCAATGGTGTCACATCGTCGGAATTTTTTGAGTTTGCGATGATCTTGCATGCAAAGTTTTGAATCGATTGTATGTTGTTGATATTCTGTGCTGTAGTGTTTGACCAGACAGAAGACAAGTACAGCATTTTGCTGAAGACAACTGATTCTATCAGAAGCCGAAGAGTTTTCTTGTCAGAACTTTTCTTGACCCGGTTAACCTGAGAAAGCTTGGAATAGCATGATGACACCATGCTTGTGATGTGATGATCATAGGTTAAATGAGGGTCCAGTAGAACCCCCAAGTCCTTAGCTGATTCTGATGGCTTCAACTTTTTTCCTAAGAACAACTTGCTGAGATCTTCAGGTAGTCTGCTAAGCATCTGTCTGGTCCCAGCGGGTAGGAATTTAGTTTTGTCGGGGTTGATTAGTAGATATTTCTCACAAAGCCATTGGGCTTTTCTATGTAGATCTTGTTTGGGCCTAAGGATGGACTGGTCTATATCACTAAGTTGAAATGACAGAAGTAGCTTTGAATCGACCACGTAAGATTGAATTTGGCAAGAGGTCGTTGTCGATGGTAAATCATTGTAGTACATGAAAAACAGTAATGGCGACAGGATTGCACCTTGAGGAACACAATGGGTAACAGGTAGAGAGTCAGAATAGGTGGAATTGATTCTGACATACATGTAGCGATTTGATAAATAGCTCCTCAACCATTCAACAGTTGAAGGCTAGGAACCAATTGTTGAAAGTTTTTCCAATAGTTTTTTGTGGTTTATACTGTGAAAGGCCTTGGAAAGGTCTAAGAGCACAAGCGTGGTGATTTTTTTTGTCATTCATGGCTTCAAGGATGTTGTCTGTGAGGAGTATGTTCAAAGTCTCCATCGAATGAGATTTTTTGTTCCTGCTTTGATGCGATGTAAGTAGTTTATTTTCTGTTAGCTATTACAGCTGTTAACTTGATCTAAGACAATTCTTTTGCAGACTTTAGAAGCTATGGATAAAAGTGAGATTGGTCTATTATTTGCCGCTACCTCGTGATTTCCATCATTGGGATGATTGGGATGACCTCTGCTTCTTTCCATTTAGCCGGGAAAGAACTGGTTAGGATAAAACAATTGATGATATCAGTTAATGGGCCTAATATAACAGTTAGCATGGACATCATGAAACGTGTAATTGTTTTCGGCATCACATAGCATTTTCTTGACCTGGTCTCGATACTGCTTGAAATTCCACTAATCTGTCTCATCGTGTGTTTGTTGGAACTTTTTGAGAAGAATATCTTGAAACTTCATCATATCTTTGATTTCTGTGTTAAGAAACGAACAGGGTCTGCCACAAATCTTGATTTGTTTTTGAGGGGCATGTGATTCGAGGGTGTGCTGTAGAGTGTCCATTATGTTTTCCAGTTTGGCGTCGACATTTGGCTTATCAAAAGTTGTAAGTACTGCGTCTGTTTCTTTTGCAAGATCACATGCAAATTGTCTTCCGTTGTAATGCTTTTAACTTCGAGTGGTTTCGTATTGAGGAACAGTCTCCTATTTCTTGATCTTGATTTTAGCAAAAGCAATTGAGTGATTACTAATTGGCCTATGTATTATGCTGCTGTTACTAACGGAGCAGTTGGGGGACACCATGATGGCGTCGAGCAATTTTTAAGTGTGAGGAGCTATCCTGGTAGGTGTTGAGATGAGTTTCTTTAGTTTCATTTCAGAACAAAATTTCTCCAGGGCTTTGAGCTTTCGACAGGATTTTTTAAGACCATTGCAGTTTAAGTCACCCAGAATGATGATTGGTTTTTTCAGAGTCAATGCTTGGATGTAGTTTGGTTTAAGAACTTCCTCAAACGAACTCAAGGGAGAGTCGTCTGGTCGGTAGGTCACGCAGACGATAACAGATTTTAATTTCTTGTATTGGACATTAAGCCATAGTGGATGGAAATTTTGGTCGGAAATGGATGAAAGGCCTTCTATAACGGATGATTTGAGATCCCTCTGGATATATCCACAAACACCACCTCCTCTCTTATGAAGTTGATCGAGTCTGTGAAGCTTGTAGCCATTGATTTGTATCTCTGCAAAGGTCACCGATGTGTTAAGCCAAGTTTCCAAAATTATAATAATGCTGCTTTTCCGTTCTGAGGCGATATTCCGCAGCTCTAGTAGATGCTTACGGTCTTTAAGAGACCTGATATTTAAATGTAATAATGACACTTCGCTGGATGGTTAATACGGCGATTTGTCTCGTTTGTTTTCATGGATCCACTTGAGTAAACATAGGTTATGCAAATTAATTCCTCCCTTGTTAACTATTGAAAGCCTTTCATAAGAAATACGAGTTGAAATGTGCAAATTTTCCAAATGGCAATGTTTAACGTGAAAGCCACTTCTTGTTCTTGTGTCTTGAGTATGCTTCTGATGGTAGTTTAGGAAGCTTCTTGGTCCTTGTTATAAAGTTATTGATTGTTTTCAGATAGGATGTTGTGTAGCTATGCATTATCAATTGTCGAGTTGTTTGTAAGGAAGCCTGAGTAAAAGTTGGAAATAGTAGTCGTAAGGCGGCACCGATTACTCCCAAAATCCTAGCGATGATTAGAAGATGAATTAGGTAGATGGTCCTTTGCTGATAAGATAAAAATTTCAATATAATCGATACAAATATATGAGATTTTAATAGCACTATAAAATGATGTGCGGTTCATTCAAGCGCATCAACAGTATATTAGTTATATCACTTGAGGACTTCTTAAAGCTCTTGTGTTTAAGCTTTCGGCTGAGGTTTGCGGGGTGCAACTCAACCAACACATTATGGGACAGTGCATTCGATGAAAACTCACCTATGGATACCACCAGAGGTCCTAGTTCATAGACGCATGAGTTTATGGACCCATGACTTTATGGGACCATGTGTTTATGGGCCCATTAGTTTATGGACCTATGGTGCAAGATACTGGAAATACCAAAGAGACCGCTAATCATGACAACAGAATAACCATTTGTCACAAAACGACTTCAAGGACAACTCCTACAACCATACCATAACACGTTACTTTGCACTGGATGAAATTATGATAAAATGTAATAATCTGAAAGTTTTTAAATACAATTGGTTCCGAAAATGTATCCATCCACAATAGTAATCTCCCTGAACCCACACCCAGAATATGTTTAATCGGATGGGCTTTAAACTTTTTGTTATGCAATGTGACTGATTCTAAGAATTTCAGCAGAATATAGTCCATGCTAGAAAAAAAGCTCGAAATGCTAAAATTAATGGGATAAAAGCTATAAAATTCTTTAAAGAAACAAGTATGGAACTGGCCGATCTTGAGACATTGCAAGTAGGCAAGCCTACAGTGCTTCATGAATAATACAAGGACTGAATTCTTATCATATTTTGTTTGTATGTGCTTACTCTATGGATAGATATTGACGAATTTTGTCTTTGATTGGATTGCATCAATTGTCAGAGACACCAACAGAATTTGAAGAAAGTTGACTCTGCATCATGTGGTTACGTCGTGGTATGGATGATAGAGTATTTCGGTGGACGACCTTGGAGCCAAAGACCTTGGATCTAAGTATTGCCATTCGAATCGATCTTTAAATATGCTATATCCCATTACAGCAAGAAAATTCTCTAAAATTATCTGCTTAAAGTATTGCAAGGTTAAGCTGAACCTAGTCAAAACTCCTGGATTGTCCTGTACAGTTTAGCCATAGTCTACTCTGTGACTCCTTTGGTAATGTAGAGATTGTTGGTTTTTCATGCAAGCCTTCACACCATTGTTCCTCACTTCTAGTTTTGTTCTTGGTTTGTACTTTGTTCCCTAAAAACGTGATTTGATGCAAGACAATGAAGATGTCGCAACTGTATGAACTGCATGTGACTGCAATTTGTAAATGCTTTTATTAAATTGATTGGTTGATATGTTGCTCATTTTGGATTGTTCGATTTTGTTAAATTATGAAAAAAACGAGTCCATGCGTTTTAAGTAAGAAGCAACAAGGATTCGGAAAAATCAAAAATCACGTTGTCTCTTTCTTGTTGAATTTCTGTCGATAAAAGCAATGATCTGGTAGAATCAGCAGGAGAAAATTTGTGTAATTTCAACAAATGGTTCACCAACGGAGTCAGATTCTGTTTTAATCGAAAGATGGATGAATTTCAGCAAGAAAAGAAAGATGCAAGGAGGACATCCTGGCTATGTCAACCAGATAGTTTCAAAAATTGAAGCTAGCTTAGATGATGAGAAAAATCTTCATCTTATTAAAATTCAATTACAGGAAAGGAAGCAAGTTTTGGATAAGTTAGGTGAAGAGATTTTAGAATTTAAAGAAGTTTAGTGGACTACCCCAGGACTGGCAAAAATTTCGCGACTCTTACGCTAGTGAAATACATCGAAATGAGGAGATTTTGGATATTAATAAATTTTTTTACCTCAAACATTACTTAGAAGAATAATCAAGAAAAATAATTGGAGGGCTTGCTTTCACGACAAAAACCCATCAAACTGCAGTTGACCTGCTAGAGAAAAGGTAAGCCAACTTTAATAAAGAGGGCCCACAATAATGAACTACTTAATGCAAAGCTAGTCTTTAATGAAAAAAACCTTAGAAGATTGAGGGAATCATGTGACACAGTGGAGACGCATTACAAAGGACTTGATGCACTGAAAGTCGATAGCAGTTCTTATTCAAGTATCGTCGTCCCAGTTATGATGGACAAAATTCCTTCCAAAAGATCTTTTGAATTAATATGATTCCCGAACACAAATCCCGAAGAATGGGAAATTGCCAACATGCTAGATGCATTCAAGGAAGAAGTAGATATTCACACTCAACATGTGTCTTTGTTCAAGGAGAAACAGTATGTTAGTTGAAACAAGCAGTGAGAAGGTGTCTTAAAGTCTGGAGGGAGGAGCAGCACCAACAACTGTGAATGCTCTGTTTACAAAAGACAGTGGAAGAAACAAGGCATGTGTTTTGCGAAGAAGAGCGTAAGGAATCAAACTGCCACAAAGTGATGGACAAAGACTCACGTAAGAATATTATTTTTAAGCAAGAACACGGTCTTATTTATTTAAATAAAGGACATAGAACCTTTCAGCATAGCTGTAAAACTGTTTGTACTGTTTGCAACTTGTACTAATAGTAACCATTGTAGTAGTAACATAGATACCCCCCAACTAGGGCCAAACAGGAATCCAGTAGGCAAGTGTCTCAAAGCAGCATTGTTACCACGTCATCATGCTTAAGTATTTCAGGACAGGAAACACCAGCTGCGTTGCAGACAGTGCAATGCATCGTAAAGGGTAGGCAGGATGCAAAAGCAAAGGTTCTGTTTGACTCTGGCAGTCAAAAAGCCTTTGTTATCCGCAAGCTTGTTGAGTACTAGGCGGGAAAGGTTGGGAATTAGAACCTTTGGATCCTATTATGTGGAAGATAAAATGAGAGAGGTAGTGAGACTGCAAGTAAAACCTGCAGGTAAAGTAAAACCAGAAGGTGTAGAATATGATGCCTTTGTTATGGATGACATTTCTAGTATCCACAATGAACATCTAGATCTAGTAAAATATGATTATAAGCACACAGCTAAAATTTGCTTTTCAGATTATTTTCAGTTTCAGGAGAATTTTAAAATTGACATTTTAGTTGATACAGATTGGTTGTGTAGTTGGCACTTTTATGGCACCAGGAGAGCCAGGAGAGCCTCTCAGGGCCAATAAAGGGTGAGTCACTGAGTTCCTCTGAGATTCAGAGTCTAAAGTTGATTTTACATTTCCCCTCGAATGTTTTGCAAACTAGTAGTCAGGAAGAACAATTAGGTAGAGAAATGCACAAACTCTGGGATCTCGAAACCCTAGGAATTAAAGAAGAGAATGAAATTCATGAAGAATTCCTTGACACAATTCAATTTACAGGAGAGAAGTATTCAGTAAGGATACCTTGGGAGGCCAGGCATTCCTTCCTTCTGTCGAATTATACTGCTGGCCTTAATAGGATGAAAGGACAGTTGAAGAAGTTGAGGCAGGAACGGGATATAGAAAAGAGCCTTGGGAGCACTATCAAATGTCAACTGCAAGAAAACATCATACAAGAAGTGACTAACATGGAAACATCTGATAAAGTTTGTTATCTTCTTCATCAAGCTGCAGTAAGGAAAGATGCAGAGACAACCAAAGTCAGAGTAGTTTTTGATGCTTCAGCAAAGGAGAAGAGGACAGGTACTTCTCTGAATGATTGTCTTCATGTTAGGCGCCCACTCAATCCATTGCTTTTTGACATTGTGATTAGATTTAGGGAGAATAAAATATGAATTGTGTCAGATATTGAGAAAGCATTCTTGAATGTTGAACTGAATCCCCAGGACAGGGACTGTTTACGGTTTCTCTTGGTGGATGATGTGAACTCAAATGAAATTCGGTCGGGGTATATCGCTTTAACAGGGTAGTTTTTGGGGTAAACTGTTCACTTTTTTTATTGAATTCTGTTATCCGATATCATTTTAATAATTATAATCAGAAGACCCAGATTTGTCTGCTCAGTTATCAAGAAGATTGTAGGTTGATGATTTAGTAGTAGGCTGTAAAACAATTGAGGAAGGGAAAGAACTTTATGAGAAAGCTAAACAAAGAATGAAGAAAGCTGGGATTAAATTAAGAAGGTTGAAACCGAATGACATTAGCTAATGAAACAATCCGTAGTGAGAACACAGTAGGTAAAATAAAAGTTTTAGGCTTACCATAGGACATTAAGAATGATACATTTGAGTTTGACTTAAAGAAACTGGGAGTTATAACACCCTATGAAAATATCACGAAGACTGACAAACTTAGCATGATGGCCAGACTCTTTGACCCTCTGGGGCTGTATGTTTAAAGGCTTTGTTGCATGACCTCTCTATTAAAAAACTAGCTTAGGACAATACATTGCCTGAGGATATGCTAGACATAAGGCAGAAATTGTTGATTGATGTCAACAATGCAGGCACAATCTCAGTACCAAGGTGCATATAATGTAAAAACTCAGATGGAACAAAAGGTCTCTACTTGCATGGAAACAATCTGTAAAACACCGGGTTAATGAAATTTTCATAGTTTCCAATTAAAGTGATTGGGGAAAATGTATTGAATAATGTAAACCTGCTGACTCAGGACCTAGAGGGGTTTCTAGTGTATTTAGGGATAGCAAACTATGGAAACAGGGACCCCACTGGTTGTCTATGGGAAAGGAGTACTGGCCTTGTTGTGCAAGACTCTACATACGTCGAGACCGAGAGAAAAAACTGTCAAACACGCTAGAGTAAGAAAAGCAAGGCATCTCTCAAGCGATTGACATCAACAGGTAAAGTTTGGTCAACAAGCATATAAGAGTTACTCCTTGGGTTCTACGCTTTGTTAGCAATGTCATACAAAAAACAGAAATGTGGAGAAATAAGTGCACAGAATTCTAAAGAAGCTGAAAACCTCTGGATAATTGAGTTCCATAGTGCCTTGAAAGAGAGCGCAATTACAGTGACCTTGTATTACGACTAGATATTATAAGGGCTGATGAGGTTTTAAGGTGTCGAGGAAGATTAGAACATTCTGATCTAAGTATGAAAACAAAGTATCCCATCATTTTGCCAAGAAATTATAGGCTTACAGAGATGATTATAGAAGATTGTCGTCGAAAGATTAACCATGTTGGATTGAATTCAGCACTAACCAAATTAAGAAATAGGTATCCTATGTATCAGTCCCCGTGGCGGCACTACCTAGATTCAGAGAAGAGGATGCTCTACCATTTACTAGTGTTGGGGTGGAATTTTCTGATACTCTATACCATAAGCCAAAATCTGGCACAATGGAGAAATGTTATATTGTATTATATGACAATTGTACAGGTCTTACATTTCTAGTAAAGGACTTAAGTGCACCAGTGTTTAATCGTAGCTTAGGGTGATTTATTTCACGAAGGGGAGCACCTACTGTAATTTATTCCGACAATGCGAAGACGTTTAAATTTGCATCTAAATTTTTAGAGAAACTCAGCAACGACCATGGGTTCTCTTCATTTTGTCAGCAAAGATGCTTTCATTGGAAGTTCAATCTGGAGAAGAGAATATGGTGGGGGAGTTACTACTAAAGATTGGTTGGAGTAGTGCAAAGGCCTCTAAAGAAAGTACTTGGAAATGCTAGGCTTACCTATGGTGAACTGTTCACATTATTGTTACGAACAGAAGGAATATCCAATTGCAGGCTTAAAACCTATGTGTATGATGAAGTAAATTCGGGGCTCTAACACCCTCTTGCGTGATCTATGGTAGAAGATCGAACCAGTTAGCTGACAATGTTGAAATTGACAGTTGTAATGATGAAAATTCTGTAGTATATGTAAAGCGCTTTTTGGTATTTAATCAAAAAGATCGACTATTTCTCTAAAAGATGGAAGCACGAATACCTGACAAGTCTGAGGGGGTTTCATCGGAATGGTGGGAACAGTGAGTCTAAAGTGGGAAGGGGAGACGCAGTACCGGTTAAAGAGGATAATCAGAGGCGGACTAGCTGGAAAATGGGTCTTGTCATGGACCTTATTAAAGGGAAAGATGGATTTATTAGGGGTGCAAGGGTAAGAATTTTGAGCGCAGGTAAAGGTAAGGTAAAAATACTGAATAGAAATTTGCTGCATCTTTTTTCATTTCAAGTAGGTTCAAAAAAAAAGTTTCATCTAATAAAACTGAACCTTACTTAGAAGGATAAAAGTTTACGACAAATCGATTATGAAATTAGATTGTATTTGTAAATTTTTTCTATAAATAAAATATAAATTGTAGGGTAAAATGAAGAGGAATACCACGAAAAGAGGGTAATACGTCTTCATAAATTGTTGGTATGATTTTGTAAAATCAGTTTACTAAGGCCCTGTCTACTTCCAGATTAGTGCTTTGCGCTAAAAATAATACTACTGAAAATAATGAGAAAATTGTTCATCTATTAATTTATGTTCTTATAGTAGAGTGTTTTGAAAAATGTTAAAAAATGAAGGAATAAATTGCTCATAAGCTTACAATAGATACGCTTGACATATATAAAGCAAAGACAATTACCGACCTAATCTTGATATCTAACGAGACACTTAAGTCCACGAGGACAATCATGGCATAGTCTATCACTAAATACCACCCGTTCACAGTAAATTGAATGTGCCCAAACCTGCTGAGTTCCCACAACACACGTTTGTAAAGATAGTTAATTGCCATCTGGGAATTCTTTGCTGTATCTCTGATGATAGGATAGAATCTTAAGCTCAAGTGATTCAATTAGGATGAATGTCGTAATGATTTCTTTCACGTGATTGGCAATGTTTGGCTATTATTTGTTTCACGCAAAACAGACTTTTTATCTGCAGGTGGCATAGTTGAATAAAGTAAAGGATGTCCATGAGTGCATAAAATGGCATGATTAAAAGTTTACAATGAAGCGTACGCGACACTAAGTACCTCCGGCAATATATCTAAACGGTTGGTTATCAACCTCACTTAAACCATTAACGCAGTGCATTTTGTCAATACTATTGCAACCCTCCTTAGAAAATGGACGATGCTAATCAGTCTCAAGACATCCTTGTAACATTTTTAAAGAGCAAGACCGATTGCATTATAAATGAGTGGATCAGAAATATACAAGAGTACGCTTCGATGTTACACCATAAGTATTATTCAGTATATGAATGATGATAGTGCGTTTATACTGCATGTCATTGTAAATCGGAGTGGATTTGGAGCAAGATTCTAATCACGTGCATTTAGTAAGGCTAATGGCCGTACAAAGGGTATTTACAGTTGCGAGGGAAAGTTGAGGGAAAATCGGGGGAACGCTTTTCTCAGCCCTTTATTTCACTGGAAAACAACCATGATCTATACATGAAGAGAATTGATATTTCATGAATTACTGTTTCTTGAATTGAGCAAAAGTAACTGTGCACGATTTGTCGAGATGTGTGATAATGTTTGAAATTCATCGCACATATAAAAGAAAGGAGTGAGAGGGATTATACTTCTATTTGCTTGCACTAGATAGACACTATTATCTAGTTTCGAAAATAGCACATAGTTGGGAGTACCATCTGAAATACTCAGCTTGCAAAAATAGAAAACAGTTAAAGTTACTTATACGTGTGTATTATCCGACTACCTGACATCTATGGTGTGCACTTTCAGCCAAAATTTATGTCACAAATTTTGTTTTGAGATATTGGGGTTTTGATGTCATCATTTGATTTTTCGTATGGTTCAATTCTATTTTATGCCTCGATTTTTCGTGAGCCTAGATTTTGATCGGTAGAATTTTCGGTTGCTTAGCTTTTTTGCTTGCATCGATTTTTCGGATTGATGAGCTGACCTGGAGACAAAATCTGTGCTGATTGTCTTGGTGCGAATTCACGATCACCACTTGTGAACGGTAAAATGGATGCACAAAGGGACCAAGCGAATCCAAAAGGTGTAGAAGCCAAAGCTAAAGATGCCCTCAAGGAAGTTGTGCATATTGTATTTAGTTTAAAAGCTCTTATAAAGGACACTTGGCCTCTCCTGTGTGCAAGGCAGTGACCCTTGCTGATGTGCTCCAAGTAAGCAAGTCTGGGGATAGGTTTTAGTATGAACTTCAGTGATTTTTGCGGCAATATTTCAGCTCTAAATCCTTGGATAAGTTATAGAAAAAGGGCATCGTTGGGAATTTTAAAGGGGCAAATTAGTCCGGGAAAAGTGTATGGCATTTTAATCATATAAAATCATTTGGTGACTATTCGTTAATTTGTGATAATTTTTCTATTATTTTTGAAAAGTGTACAAGATTATTAACCCCATTTTTGACATTATCTTAAAACAGGAAGTTAATATATGTATATGAACAGAGGTAGGTAGGTACCTGATGAGTTTATGGTTTCTACTAATGTGTCAGGGAGTTAGTGGGCCTTTCACATTGTTCTGTTTCCGCTTGACAATATTTAATTCTTAGCTTAGGAGAATGATGCCTTCTGGGTTCAATCGCTTTAATGATGCTCTGATGTTCTCACAACTGACTTTTAATTCCTCTTATACCAGGAAACCCGTGAGCCTCCTATTACCTATGTTGAGGAACTGTTGTATCTATCTGGTCTAATTCCTCGTCTGACAAAGGTTTATGTGCAAAATTGCAGCCTAGATCGAAAAGCTCTTCAAGGTGTTGTCTTCGAGCAACAAATCGCGGTCACCCCTTTTCCACTGCAAATTCTAGCTCTGGAAACACTGTTAATTCGCTTTCTCTTGGATATTGAGTTGCTAGCTCCTCTTCGATGAGAATAGCGACTTGTCACAATACCTGGGAAATGGTTTCCACATTTCGAATGAAACGAACGTATCGAGAAATGGCTTTTTGATACAAAGTCAGTATAAAATATGCATAGTCTAGAGCATTCTCGTAAAGATTCTCCCGAGGTTGGTCTTGGATTTGTTGAACAGATTTTCGTATGAAGACCAAGGCTGATGAGTTCCTGTAAGCCATTTGTCTTAGGTAAACCATTTGGCTCAAAGGACAACTTGACTGCCGCGCCATTTTCCAGCGAAAACAACCTGCGCAGATTTGTCTACTGGTCCACCCATCAATCCAAAAAATAGATGCGAACGAAAACTAGAAGCAACCGAAAATTCTGCCGATTAAAATCTAGGCTTACAAAAAATCCAGGCATAATATAAAATTGAAGCATACAAAATATCAAATAAAAACATCAAATACTCAGGATGGCAAGATAGAATTTATTTATCTAATTTCATTAATATATTTATTAATAAGACATCATCTGGAAGCTTTTGCGTCGTTGGGAAGTTTGAATATCTTCGTTACTTTAGAAATCCTCTCAAAAACATTACTTTGAAAAATTTGTATTGGAGCAACTGCCCCCTGCCCGCTTCTATATACCGTCCTGGTTAGAAGGAGTTGAAAAGGAAACCTCCGAGGACCCCACCGTTGTCTCCAGGACAGATGTAAACTTGTTTTAATGCCATTTCTAGTCAAGGTGTTTCAATATTCAAATTTTACCATCCCTTGCTTCTTTTGCACTGGATCAACAATTGGCATGGCCAATTTACGATATTTTTTTCTATCTACTCTACTAATCTAACATGAATGTATTCACCCATGTCACGTGACATGAATAAACGAATAAACATTTTTCTTGAGTAACAAAATGGACTCAATTTGTTACGTCTTTCCAAGCGTTTTTCCAAAACTAACAGTTTACAGCACTTTTACTAAGGAAATTGTCTTGAATCACAACAAGGTTTCTATGTTATTTTATTACTCTGATGGTGTACATCAGCAAATTTAGATGGGGATCTGGTTGCCTTATTCAAGCCCTATTGAATATTGGACGTTGTATGTAAAACTATTCGTTACATGAGTTGATTCGGTCCGAGAAGGGCACTATCTGACGAAACAGTGGCTACTTAGGGTGGAAAAATGGGCGGGATTGAAAAAAGAAAACACAGAACAGCGAAGTATATTCTTCAAACTAGCACATTTATTCATAAGCAATTCGCTTTTTTACACTATTCCTTGCACGTCTATACGCGGTCTCTGTTGCAATGGTTTCTTTTCCGGAAATAGATACTGAAGTAAATACACCTTTTTATAAGCATTGGGTCTTTGTTAAATCAAAACTTCAATATTTAAATTTCATAACACAGGAATAACCACGGGCGGGGGTTCGGAAAAAACCCAAAACTTAATAATCCGGAGAGGACGATCATTCGGTACTACAGAGTATTCAGTATAATGCAACGGTGTAGTGTACCTATTTTGACTCTTTTGCATCGCTATTATCGGAACAAATTCAGTTTTTGTCTTTTGACTTCAATTATTATTTTCATATTATAATAGAGGAATGTCTCGTAATAAATGTTTCAAAACCAAAAGAAGGCTAATTTTGGAACAGTGATTTATCTGAGGCATATTTTTGAAGTTCCATTTTCGAATTAACTTGGTATTTGCAACGTGGTTTAGTACTAAAGATCGACGATAATAGCCTTTTCTCCGCTGGAGAAAATTTGTTAGAATTTGTTATGTAGCGGTTATTCGCTTTTTCGATCTCAATGATACATGCTACTGAAATCGAGATGTGAAACTGAAGTAGTGGTGGCTATTGAACACTTTCAGCACGTTTTAGAGACATCTGAAATACGTCTTGTGGAACCTGTCTCAATAAGGAGGATGTCTTTTGCTATCGCGGCATAGTAGCATGTGCAAACGAAGCTCTCAAAATGAAAACCTGTGTGACTACTTCCAAGGAAAGTTCCTCATACCAGTATAAGACACTAAATACAAATACTTATCCATTTGATTATTTCCTGATAATTGGTTGATTATATTTAAAATTGTAAGCTTGAATGCTGTAAACATACACTTGTATCTTCACTGTTCTTTGAGACGATTGAGCGTAAATGGCAATGTTGACAATGTCTGTCGTTTACTTTAAGATGAATCTACATTGAAGGAAACAAGATCATCTGTATGGATGAAAGTGACAAGATGGGTTTTTTTTATAAACGTGTTAAAAGACATATGCAAACAGATATATTTCGAAACGGTATTCGTAGTAGTAGAATGAGAAAGGGCACAAGACTTTTATTGCAATAACTGCTACCATCGAGTTACTTCACTGGTGGCTTAATTGATATCAAGTGGAATGAAGAGGGTATTTTTCATAACCCACATATCATAAAAAGACATAGAGGTTCTTTTTTTATTACTGTTTTCCCTGGATTCAGTTACATAAATCTAGTAGTTTAATCTAATATTAGCGAAAACATAAAACTGAGTTCAAAGCAGACTGTAGTAAAATGATATTTAGTTGATGGAGTTTATGGAGGAAGCAAAAGTAATTAATAGTATTCACATAACAGAATCAGTAAAAACATCGAAACAATAAAAAGGCACCGAATCTCTTTCAGTTTTACAGTAATATAAGGCAGTTCTAAATTTTTCCTTGTGCTTATAACTAAACAATTAAAAATAAGTTTAAATAGCATTCATTAGTGGAAAAATTTTGCAACAAGCATGCTACTAATAATTTAAAGATTATTACTCCCTATTGGTGGCTGTCAATGTATCTGTATATGAGACTTTTTCTCAGCACCATTGGAAATGGTGCATCTTCGACAACAAAAACGACCCGATCTTCTATCAAAATTATTTGTCAAACTATCTTACTTTGATGCTGTATTGGATAAAGACTACTAAGTAAAATTGCAGGCCTCATGCTGGGAAGGAGGGACACACGTATTGGATTGATCTTTACCAATATGTATACTGATGCATGCACCAAACATACACAAACGTTATATTCATTTCTCTTCTCATAAAGCGAAAGAAGTGAGAACTATATATATGTATTGTTTTGTATAACGTAATTTTGCATTGTAGTCAATCACGTTGTTGAGCTTTTCGCAAATCGCTTGTAGGCAAATGGGTTGTAACAGTTTACGTTCCATAACCTCATTAGTGAGGTTTCAAATGAGGTGCCTTTCAAAGATTAATCGACCATCAAACAGTCGACTTTGTTATTGTTGTGGTGTCTCAGTTTGTTGAAACGAGTCTTAACTTTCAGGACATTGTTTACAAAATCGTCCCAGACGAAAAAGTCTTGAAAACATGTTTTTCTTATGTTCTTCACACGACATGGCAAAGAAATAACCACTCGTGTGCACAATGTTTTATTTTGAGTGAACTAAGGAATACTTTGTTCTAACTGCCATGCAGTCAAACAAGCAAGAGATTACACGATTCAGGTGGCTTTATTACGTACTCCTTGTCTTCAAAATGTTGAATACTTGAGAAAAATTCGGGTGTGAAAAACAACCTGTTTGTCCACACCTATCTCCGAATGGACCTGCAACAAGAGAGACTCTTCTCCATTGCTCAACAAAAAAATATTCACTTGTTGCCATCTACCATGACGTTTTGAGCACTAAGTCAACACCAGCTCATGAGCGACGAAGGTCATGACTTAAAAACCATGTTAGTCTTAATACATATTGTTATTTCCTTAATAAAATATTCACGAGGTGATGATGTTTTTACTTATTATTTGCATCCTGAAACTCACTAAAAGTAAACTAGTTGGACAATTATGTTCAAAACATGCATTTGCCGTCACGATCCACGAATTCAGGTCCAGGAGTACCATTTTAGGAGATGATGTTTTTTTGCTGATAGGATTAGTTTAAATCTGGTGCCAGGCCATGTATGGAAAAGTCACCAACTCGTGACTCAAATGTAAACATATATGATACGTGTTGCCATCAGCTGGTTAAAACATAAAGCCCATAGAAGCTTATGTTTTATATTTACAGACATGAGTGCTGGCATCTAACAAGCGAAATGGAGATTCACTTACCTTCAAATTTAAGTATTGCAAATTTGCTTGATATTATATCGAAAGGAAATATTACTAAAGCAAGGGAACAGTTGCCAGTGGAGTTATTGGAATTCATATTAAAATCTTTCAATGGCACTAATATCGAAAATTTGACATTCATTGATCAGACTCTGCGAATAAAAAATCCTGCAAGTGCAAGAGACAGCGAAGAACACTATGACTATCGAAAATCTCTAATAAGAGCATATGGGCTGATTACAATGATTGCCTCTTTGATTGGTATGCTTGGAAATGGTCTTGTTATTACAGTGTATCTTAAAAAGTTAAAAGATTTGAGCGTGGTGAAGTTACTTATTCTCCATTTGGCAGTTGCTGACTTTGTGTTTTCAGTTTCCCAATCTGTTCTTGCTGTACCATCAATCCAAGTGACAGGCTGGGAATACGGTGAACCAGCTTGCAAGTTTATTCAAAGTTTTGTTACGCTTGGAAGTCTAATTGCAGTTGGCACCATGCTGGTGATAGCAATCGAAAGATATTATAGCATTGTTCGTGCACTGCAATACACAAATCAGAAAAGACGAGTTGTGGTTTTGGTAGTTATAGTCTGGGCGGCATCAATTTCAAGCGTAACGCCCTCCACCGTTGCCTTAAAGCTTAATAGAAATACACGAGCATGCGAAGAAAACTGGGTCGAGTCTGGATTCTCGAAACAAGGAGAAGTTTTCTACGAATTTTTCTTACTTATTGTTTGGTTTCTGATACCGATGGGAATTATAAGCTTTTGTTACATCAGCATCATTAAACTGCTAAAACAACCATTGGAGAAACGAGGTCTTAGTGCTTGGAATGTGAGCCCGAGATACTTCACGAAAAGGAAAAAAGAAGATATGAAAGCAGTAAGAACGTCTGTCGTGGTTGTTTTTGCATTCTTTTTTTGTTGCTTTCCAATTCGGTTGATGTGGGTCATCCTGAAATTTATTGACGTTGGTACAATGTCTGCAAAAAGTTTCTTTGCATTGGTATACACTGGGCATCTCCCGTATCCACTACATGTGGCAGCCAATCCGTTGATTTACAGTCTGATTGATAAAAACTTTCGAAAAGATGTCAAAAATTTGATACGAGTAAAGACACTAAGAGCAAATGATAGACTTTTGGGTTCATCATTACGGGAGGCCAACGCCCATCGGTTGTCTGTTACCTGGAAGTCATTTTGGCATACAAGTTTGGAGATGTCTCCTGAAATATGAAATATCACTCCTGCTACATCGTGGTGGCAAGATTCAGTTTTGGAATGGCACGCTGGATTCTTAAAGACTACTTCAGTATAAGTTATATATTGTTGCCTTTTGCTGATGCATAATGGCTTTGGCTTTTAAACTAAATTACTGTGATTAACTCATTTTACCCTCACTAAGTGACTAAAGTAGAGCACAAAAATGTTCATTTTCCATTAAACTTTGATAACAACACCTTAATTATCTTGGCTTACTAAATACAGCATATAGTGCTATATGATAAAAAAGAGAGACACATTCTTTGGGGATTCTTATAGAGTGGATAACAAAGGTAAATAGAGACAAAATGTGTAGCGGAGGGTCTATTTTCTATTTTTTGTCCGCAGTTACTCTATTCGTTCTAACTTGCTTGTAATTAGACTTAAAATAATTCACTGCACATGCAACCAAGTCTCATTTTTCTCTACTTGAAGGGAATCATCAATCATAACTTCAGTGTAATGTTGTTTACTATTTCCGTGCATTTTACGATACCAAAATATAGCTTATGATATTTCCCTTTTATGTATGCTAAAAGAGAGGTAAGGTTGCATTAAACACTTCTTCCATTTTTTTCAAGTATAAAATGCAAGATAAAGTGATATTAAGTGCAAATTTACTTAAGACTTTAGTTCAGATATTAACAGAAGTCTGAAAATTTACACAAGTATGTTAGAACATCGATTGTGATCTATTGAGACATATAAAAATGTTTTTGAAAATGATAATACAATATGATAAGGGTCAATAGAGTTTAGTCTTTGATAAAATATTACTAGATTGTATATCGGTAAAAAGTAGACAAATAAAGAAAACATGTTTTTAAGAAATTGACTCAGACTTACAAAAAAATGAGACTAGCAAACACCCGAATGCTAAATATGAAACAGACAAACAAAGTTCATAAAACGTCTCTTTTTAACTCTCTTTGACTAATAGTTTTTGTAAATTTTATCACTTATGAGGAAAATGCCATTTAGCAAAAGGGTCGAATGTACGTGACATATTATGTGCAAACAAGTTCTCGTCCATAATATCCACGTGCAGGTGTGAAGTCATTGTATCGACGAAGCGAATGATTATTTACGATTTTTTTAACTACCATGAATGTTTGGCATGTTTCAGAACGTTTCTGAGTGCAAACTTGAGAATCAAACAAAACACTGTATTAAACAATAGAAGCAGTTTACCTACACGCCATATATATTGTTTCTTTCACTATCAGAGCTCTGACGAAATTATACATCGTAGAATGACGTTGCCTGACAACTGAAAGTGCATGAGAATTTCTTCTAGTATATTACAGCATCTGTCAAAAAATAACCTCCAAGAGTAGGATATAAATTATTAGAACGCGACAATTCTAAGATAAAAAATTATGTATAATTTAAAATTCCACTTAGTATAGATATTTACATAAAATGGCGTAAAGAGTGCTTTATCAAATATTTGTGCTAGGATGAAGCAACGATTTGAGCCCAGAACTTTGTTTTTAAAGCTTTCCTGTTCTGTTCCACTTAGTATTCACTTTTAATTTAGCTTTTGAGTTGATACATTACTAATGTACGAAATATCCATTTCTATTGCATTGAGTGTTTAATTACATAATAAAGAACTATTCTGCGTTTTTTTGTATCCTTTTTGTACCGACTTAAAAGAGCTTATCTTAAAACTACAGAAACATATTACACTTGTATGCAATTGTAAATAAGATGGGAATTTCAATTAAAAAGAAATGTAGCTTGTGCAAACTTTTCATCTTTCGAACTCCACCAATCATTACCACTGCATATCATCATTGTGAAGTTGATCTCATTAGTTTACCTTGTTTGATTGCCGCAGATGAGGCACGCTTTAACAGATTCAATGCCATTACTTGTTGTCAGTTTCAAATGAGTTTATCTCTTGTCCTTTTGTTCTTCTTCTAAAGATCACACATTCCACTGCAAGGCGGGTTTACAATACTGAGTTACGATAATATTTCTGTGCAACAAATCCTTCGAAGGCATTAATACTGCCGATGCTTGACACAAACGAGGTCACTTCAGCGCTTCTTATTAGTAGCAGTTCAGAAGCGTAAACTCAAAAAGGTCGATCCACTTGCAATATTTAATTCACTATTGGTAAAACAGTGACACACGGTGGGAATGGGAAATTATATTCAACATGATCGTCTTAGTGGAAATTTTCGCAATGAAAATTCAATCGATCCACATACTTTTTGCGTTTCCTTTTGAAGTAACTATCTAATGAATAAATTATGCTGAGAAAAATGCTCTCTAATATTTACAGTCTAATGTACCGTCGTCTACAAGGAATACTGTTTTTATTATAAAGCAACAATAATCCATTGTCTCGCTATAATTGTTTGCCATGCATGCGCTTGGCGATGAGATCCAGCTATTAAGGTAAATGTAGGAGTCATCTTCTCACAGAGGTCATGTGAAAACTTTAAAAAAGCAGATATTAATGTAGTCAAACTCTGAGGGTACTTGGAGCCTACCCCGGACGAGGTATAGGACAGCTGTTCCTAGAAAGGTTTTCAGCTTTCTTCTTGTCTGAAAGTAATCTGAGGCGATTTGGTGGGTTTTAGTTTGCTAATATTACATTCGACATCAAAACAACACAAAATCAATTAGGATTGATAATTCCTCTTGCCGCCCCTTTTCTTCCAAAATACAATTTCCAAGAGAAATTATAAAGTTTTTTATGAAAAGTATATTAGTGAATTTAAATACTTCTATGACCAAACTACTCAATATCTTTACATAAAAACATGAACCAGAAATTGCAACTTAATGACATGTGCTGGCTAAGAGGATAATTTAATACGGCCAGGAGGTTTCTTGGGAAATGACTGTAAGTTGGTGTAAGAAAATGCAGTCATGAATGTGATGTTGTTATTAGTTCAAGGTGAGATATAATGCGGAGTTATATAAATAACAATATACTCTTAAGTTTCAATATGATTCCATTCTATTTCTTACTCCAGTTAACTGAACATAACATAAGATCTATAAAGCACGACATACTTTTTGGTCGAGGAGAGCAGCAATTTAACATTTCAAAAAATGCTGCCCTGTACTATCTTACAGCCTTTTGAAAACCACCTTTGTGAAACAGGAGAGACTAGCTGGTAAGCTTAGTTTAAATCTCAAGTGTCACGAAAACAACCTGATTTATCATAACCATGATCTAGAATTAGTACTTCGGTAAAACTGACAAGATTTTAAATTTTTACAGTTCTGTTCAAAATATACTGTCCGTTTTCTTGCTGTTCCTCAAACTATATAGAAAGCCAATTTCCAGGACGATTTTCGACACTACCAAGGTCAGTCACAAGTAAAATGGGAAACTTTTCTTAAAGTTTAAAGGTCAGAGCATAAAGTATCCACTTATTATTTAACTGATTAATTCTTTCATAACTTGATTGTGCTTTGTTTTTTGAAAGACCAAAAACAAAAACAAAAACAACATTGAAATCACTCTGTTTCATATGCAATTCTCATGCTTCCTGGGAATGACAGCAGAGAAACAATTTTTACTATTAGGAAGATCTTACCATTAATTTATAGCCACTCTGTACCTATCACACATATGGATTTACATGCGGATGTGAGGTTGGGATGTAGACCGCACTCTTTAGAGAATGGATGAGAGGTCAAACAACATTTTCCAGCCACTGTACGTCACGCATCAATTAAAATGACTGCCAATGTTAGAATGCGAGAAATTGTACGAAGATAATTATTTTCGGTTAATTGATATGGCCTTATTAAGACGACCAGGGTCTCCTGGCGGTAATTCAACTATGGGACCATGCTATCAAAAATGATTACTGCCATAGGCAGACTAAAGGTTTAACTTGGCGTAATCATTAGAATTTTCGATCTAGCAATGCCAATACATGTGAATTTGAAATTGAAAGAGGAAGAAACGGAATTGTTTCATCCTATAAATCCCTTTTAACCTCAATTTGAGATTGCTATATTCCTTTACCGGCTACACAAGGCTGCTTTTGCTAAAAACAATGAATTATGTCATTTTCCGATCAATCAACTCTCATGTTTAGTCCACAGAACGTAAACGAACGTTTGATAATATCAGCAGGTTAAAAAGTCCAAGAATCGATAATCAACTTAACCACACTTTCCGAGGTGCATCACTTCTCTTGAACGTTTGTTAGAAGTCAGATTTCGAAGCCAACATACATGGTAACCACGATTGTTAATCAAAATGGACTGCTTCATTTAACAAAAATTTCAAATGTGTTCATGAAACTCTAGATCAAAGCATGGAACAAGATCAAAATACAATCTGTGTGTATCTCTGGGACTTAGGATGGGAAGGAGAACATAGTTGATATCAAACATTTGGACAAAACTATCAAAGCTGCTTAACAAATTTCAATAAGAGCCATGGTCATCGGAAAGAGAAATTTGGGCTTGTGGTACCTTTACAATTTAGATGGTGACAAAGAACGAAGTAATAGTGAAAGATAATTCTAAGCAGAAAACGATCTTGAGAAATTACAGCAAAACTATTCAAATTAGCCAGTATTACCTCCTTCGGGAAGGTAATGTTTAAATCGGGGTTTGTTTATTGGTTGGTTGTTTAGTTGGTTGATCTATTTGGTTTGTTTGTTGGCAAAGTACCTCAAAACTTTATGGACGGGTTTTGACGAAATTTTCAGGACAGGTCAGAAATGGGCTAATTTAAAGATGATTAATTTTTCGTGGATATTCGGATAACTGTCTGTTTGTCTGCTTGTTTGTGTGTCTGTCTGTCAGCTGGATTACGTGAATACTGCTGAATGGATCCTCATGAAAAAATGTTTGACAATTGGTCTTGATCCAAGTGACATCCCATTAGATTTGGGGATGACCCAAAGGAAAACCTGAATTCTTGATCACTTTCTCGGTAATGAACCCTTCATAGTGCTAGTGAGAGAGAATCCAGTTACCATATTAACAGGGGAAATCCCCTGTTTATTGAATAATAATATTGGCTTAGTGGAGGTTTACGCTCTCGGAGTGCTTCCAGTTTAACTTGTAAAATACCGACCCTGTGCGCTTAGTCAGAGGGTGGTTATTAAATATGCCTGCTTTTAGGCGGGCACTTATTCGAGAGGGGAGGTTATGTGATAGAGAGCACTAAATTGAGAGTTTACAGCAAACTGATCTAGAATAACCAGAAAATTTACTTTCATGCTTGTACTTTGAGATTTGTCATTGTGCTCTAGTTTGCACTTGTCCACTCTCTGGTGTAGGGAGTTCTGAAATTTGGAATAATTCGGAAGATAAGCACTCTTCCATATCAGAATTGTATTTATCCACTTATCTATTAGCTGATCTTTGGATACAATCATATCCGAGCTCTATTAAGTTGGAAAGAAAATAAAACTTAGATGTCCGATGGATAAGATGTTGGAGAGCTGAGGGTAATTTGTCGATGACAAGAAATACCTCAAGTTCGGAATGTTCTCTCGGTCTCTTTCTCACTTCCGTAGTCTTATTTAGTTTAAGTTTTTATGTAGGAATAAAACTTTGAAATACAAACAATGTTTCCTCATCCAAAATTTTTGAATGCCCTAAATACTGTCAGCCCCTGGTTTTACCCAGTCAACCCCCCTTAATCTGCCATTGACAATTGGAATTTCTAGATCGTCCTTCTATCTACGTGTATTGGAGTCTGTGTACCTAAACAAGAATACCAGGACTCGTTTCGAGTCTTCAAATAATCCTTTCCATTTTCTTTTGTCGTTATTGTTTATGGTCGGCTAGTTTCAGCCAATGTTTTCTATAAATTAGTTGCTATATATGCATGTACAGTTTCCTGTTCGATAAATTATACTCTGAAGTGTACAAGATAAAACAAGCTTTGAAGTATGTGTTCAGTGCACGTCGCAAATTATTAAGACATTTTATAGTGTCTAACTCGCTTTAGGAAGTCATAAGCAAATGTCAAGTGAAAAAGAGGCAATTTGACAGTAGCAAAAATTAAAAAATTTCCCACCTACCAAAGTTGACTGCTGTGAGATGGTTCAATATTTGAGTATTGAGAGGTTGAAAGGACAGACGTCTTATCCTTGCACTTTTAGCAGGCGGATGTTACGGTTTTCTTAGCCTAAAATGGTAATTATTATGAGCTTTACAAAGGAAACTGTATATAGTTGTTTTTTCTGGATTTGGTGGTAAAGAGAGACCAGGGCCAGTAAACGAAGCTCCTAACACATTGACTCCAGTCAAAACAGAAAGTGCTCTCAAGATGTTAGAACCAAGTAGTACCAGTTTTTGTGTTTTCAAGTGGTTTGTGACCTAACGGCTGTGGCAGCTTATTGACGTTAAAAAGTGTTTATTTCTTCAAGATTTATATTTAATAGATAAACATAGGTGACGGAGCTCTGTCAGCATATATAAATAAATAAATAGATAAATAAATATATATATATATATAATACCTCAACAGAAACAGTGATTTTCATATGTTTGTCAAGAGTGGAGTATGACCACAACAGCTGCATTAAGTGGGAGCCGACCTGACTCGAATTCGTAGCCCTCAGACTCAAAAGCCAACACTCAAACTCCTTGCTATCACGGCACAAAAATTTGAAGAAGGAGTTTCAAAGTCCTTGGTATTACGAGACGAAACACAGCGGTGGGAGAGGGGAAATTGATCAATTTTTTCGGTGTTTCGGCTAAAGCCTTCATCAGTGTCAGATATACGTAGTACCTCAACAGATACAGTGCTTTTCATATTTTTGTCAAGAGTTGAGTATTACCAAAAGAGCAGCACTACGTGGGAGCCGATCGGGCTCGAATTCGTAACCCTCAGACTCAAAAGCCAACACTCAAACCTCCGTGCCATCACGGCACAAAGATTTGGTGAAGGACTTTCAAACTCCTTGGTATTACGAGACGATATGTGTATGTAAAGTAAGGTTATTGTAAGTATTGTTTTTGTAATTCCTATATGCTACATGTGTAATCTTTCAAAAATGTATTTTTACATGTGTAATCTTTCAGAAATGTATTTTTACATGTGTAATCTTTCAGAAATGTATTTTTACATGTGTAATCTTTTAGAAATGTATTTTTACATGTGTAATCTTTCAGAAATGTATTTTTACATTTGTAATCTTTCAGAAATGTATTTTTACATGTGTAATCTTTCAGAAATGTATTTTTACATGTGTAATCTTTCAAAAATGTAGTTAAGTTCATTAGACGGCGGACCTTATCAGAGGGTGGCGTTCAGATAGTTGGCAATTTATCTTTGTTCTGTGTAATTTCGCATAGGCAATCTGGCAGAATGACTCTTAGTTCCAACAAAGCCTCAAAATTTAGAAACTATTTTTCTCATTAGACAGAGATTCGGTCTCTTGTTGTTGCCTTGTGATTGCCGAAGAGTGATCTACTTTGACGTCATCTTTCGTGCTGTCTCATATGACGTTTTTTGTCCGAAGAAGGAGAAAACGTTGCTTAGTTTGATTCACAGGAGTCATGATCTTAAGCAACAGAAAAATATCAAATGCCTATTTTAGTACACCAGCCACTTTATCAGGAGTATTCGAACCAGCATACAGATTGCAGTGGTTAGTAATTTGTGTAGCAGTGCTCCCATTAGTGACAGTGGGGATTTGTTACAGTTTGGCTCTTAACAACGGCCACATTTCTAACCCACCACACTTGCCATTTCCCAGCGAACTTGGAATTCAACTACCAGAGAGTGTGATTTTTACAGTTGGACTTTCTTTTACAGCTTTGCTAAGTGCTTGCATTGTTTGGTTTCGACTTATTCAAGACAGGATATCCGTAGTTAAGAGAACAGTGTGGACCATAAGTATCTTCTCATTTGTGTCGGGAATTGTCATGTCTTTCAGTCTGATAATAATAGCAACATTTCGGCTTCGCATAGAAAACGAAATTCATTTTGTTGGAGCCTGTGTATTTTTTGTTGCTGCTTGTATTTATATGGATACACAATGTATTGTCAGTATCATTTACAGAGCTAGATACTCTCGACGTCTTCTGGTCCTGCGTACTATGGTTGCCCTGTTAGGGAATGCATGCCCCATTCTCTATACTATTGGTAAATTGAAAGTTATATCACTTGACAGAAAGGAGATGACTGAGAAAATGGCGGAGTGGGTATTACTCTTTTTTTTATCCATATTTAACCTTACATTTCTTACGGATTTTAGTCAATACTTTGTTACATTAACTAGTAACAATAGCAAAAAAAGAAGAATGGACTCCAAAACAGTGTCACTTAGATTCCATCCATGGACTGTTGGCCTTCCACTGCCGATTTAAGAACTTGCTTGTCAGCAGTTGTTTGAAGTGTACACCGTTAATAGAATACAAGCAAAAATTAATACATAAAAAGGCATGTCTTTTGTTTTATATATTTCTCTTTTACAATCCTGCCTATATAAAATACAGCTCCAGAGTAATTTTTTCAGGAAAACGTTTTCTGTTCAACTTTCTGAAAAAATTTTCATATGATAATTTCCTCTTCAAGTTAAACCTTAAATAGTTCAAATTTTGTTCTGAAGACCGTATTGTCGGAGCGTTTAGTCATTCAATTCACATCACAACTAATTGCCACTTTTCACTGTTTGTAACTGACACAGCAACCATACTTGTTAATGTTATCATTGGAAAGGAAAATGAACATACTCATAATATCATATCTTTATCTGCTTACGCAAAATCAGAGTCGTTATCGATGGTCACGGTTCTAACAGCTATGCTATAAATGATGGCGTTTCCCAATTTATTATTTTGGGTCATATCATGTTTTTTATTCTCACAAATGATCTGCCTAACAATATTTTCGTCTCTTAAGGATCTAAACTTGCAATTCTACAATGTACAACTGGTTATAAAGACAGTAACAACTGCTTGACAACTTTAGGTTGGCAGCTAACATGAAAAAAAGACCTGTTGTTTACCATCAACAAAAATGTTTCCATACTTTTAACGCAGTCAAAGCAAAATCTGTGTCTGTCTGTCACTTAAAAGTCGTTCCTTTTTCTTTTCCTAACTATAGGAGGCAATTTACTCAAAAAGTTCGTTCTTCTATCTTTGTGGATTCATTTTCGCTGATTACCTCTTGAAAACCTATAGTAAATCTATAGCAATTGTAACCTCTTTGGTAGTATCTATTTTTTATCTGAGACCACTTAAAGTTTAAGGGAAGATGAGCTCAAAAGTAATCAGATATGCAATAAACATGAAATTGATTTATTGTGTCTGAAACTGGGCATTTGAGCGATCCATGTAGGCAGTAAATATTGGTACAAGATCACAGGACTTTGTAAAAAAGATAGGTAAGTTGCTTTTTAGAAGTAAATAATATAACAGACTGGGGACAGGAGGGGGGGCGCTCTCCCTACACAAATTTCGAAAGTAAAGGTTCCATGGGGACTTCGGAAGTAAAGGAGATATTCAAGCTTTCCAACAAGGTAAAACCTGCCGGATGTTGTCACCTAATCGAATAACATGCACTTTTAGATAAGTTTCAATGTTTTCAGCTGAATATTTCAGATAGAACTTCCAATTATTGTGCTATGTTCAATACTAGTTAGTAGTGTTTATCTAGTGTATGCAAATACAAATGTAACATTTTCATTCCCATCCTCAAGTTGTTCAATGAATTTCAAACATCATCACACAGGTCGACAAATCATACAAAATTAGTTTTGCTCAAATTAAAGAAACAGTTATCCATGAGAAATCAACTCTTTTCTTGCATAAGTGGGTGTTTTCCAGTGACATTATGGGCAAGGCAGCAAAACCTTTTTACTCAACTCCCCTACCCTCTGAAAATATTTTGTGTAGGGCCATGCTTTTCCGAGTTATAAACATAGGAAACCATACGCGTTTACTCGTATGGAGACAATCTGTATTTATTGTGTATTTACCTCCATAAGATCAATAATGACAAATGTTGCCATGGCTAATAAATCAGTTATATTTGAACAGTCCTTTTGTGGAGCTCAGCTTGAAAATGCGCTTACAGAGTACTGTTTTTCTTGTTTTGATATAGAAAGACTCCAATACACATATATGAATGCACGAACTGGGTTTGCCAATTATCCTTAAACATTTTGGCACAATTCCGAACATTCTACTAAATGTTGGTCTATGGCAGAATTGCAAGTTCTACTAGTTATTTTAGCTGTGGAAACACGAGATAGCTGTTCTCTACGAATAAAATTGATGATCGGTGTACACTGGCTGAAATATGTCAATTTTCCCTCTCACCCAATCTTTAAAATTGCAACGTGCATACCGAGCTTCACATCGGTACAGAAATTTATACTCCAAGCTTTTTTGTGTGGTAGGTACAAAACTGTTATGAATGGATGGCAAGAGAAAGTCTTCACTACAGCTTTTTTAATCCATGTGGATAGAAAGATTTCCTAGCTAAGAAAGTTTTAACCACAAGGCAAGTTTTAGAGGACCCAAGTATTTTTTGGATGAAAAGTCAATGATCTTTTCTCGAAAGAATATAGAAACATCATCCTCTGGATACCTCGTTCTAAGGAGAATAGATTTCAATTTTCCAGTTTTGAATTTAATTTAGATTTTGAACAGGTACAAATTGTTATATGGACAAGTGTTTTGATGAGGTTGATTTTCCTCTCTTTTGGACAAAGAGAATCCCAACAAATATACTGACCAGTATAGGTAGCTTTTAGGTAAACTGTTGTTATTAAACCTGTCTCATTTTTTCCACCAAAACGTCAACAAAAGGTAAATAAACTGTCTTGTTTCTTTTCTACCGTAAATTGGAGTGTATGTAACATGTTAAGTCTCTGGAAAAACCTGTCCGCATCAAACTTTATGTTGCAGATAGCAAAAGTTTCATTACGTAGCTAAAATAAACGATATTGCTTTGATATTGCTTTTTCTAGCATTTGCACCTCGTGAAAGATATTTACCAAAGTTGGACTTGGCAGATTTTTGTTTAAAGTCTCTAATAGCCCACGTTGTAACTTAGCTTCAATTTTTGCGGTATTGACATGGTTTTTAACAGTGCTTTAGTTTTCAAATTTTTCTTGGTCACTCAATATATCAAACATCATAATTACATAACCGTTCATGTTAAGAATTACGAATCTAGATCCTTTATCAAGTTTTGTGAGAAGGAGGTATTACATCTTAAAGATTTTATTGCCTGAAAAGGTTCTCTGTCCTGTAAAAGTCTGAAAGGTCTATTGGAGTGCCGCAATACGCTTGTGCCAATATACTTAATCGGGGTTTTAATGAACTAAGATTTTTTTCAGACGACGCTTGATGTTTACGTTGTTGGGCATACGAAATTTCAAATTTAGCAAAAGTTCTTCTCTTTTAACATTTTGGGAAGGTAAACAAAACTCTAGGCCATGGCCTAAAACAAATTCGTCCGTCTCAGACAGTGAGTATTTAGTCAAATTTATGATTTGTTTTTTGGAATTATTGCATATATTATCATAAAAGTTTTTACTCATGAAAGAAATATTGCAATGATGTCTATCTCTAGTTAATTTTGCAGTCCCCTGATCGACTTCAGAAATGTCATGGCAAAATCGAAACATGTCAAAAACTACAGAAATCGTCTAACATTTGACCACTTTGATCTATACATATGAAGTAAATCTTGATAAAAAAAGATCGTTTCGTAATATCATCCTATAACAATGCCCAATCCATGGCAGGACCGTGTCTTGCCTTAGACCTAGGTATGGAGATGGGCCTTGCCCGACTCTTTTCTGAGTGCTTGGGTTCAGTGCTTTTATGCTAGGGTCTCTTGCACAAAATCTTTCGTAATCATATTGGTCACAGAAAATTTCTCTTTAGCAAGGAGGAAGCTCTCTCCTCCATTATTCTACCCACTGCAAGGAGGAAAATGTTCCCCGATTGAGGCAATGTTGTGTAGTTTAGGGTCATTTTGACCGATCTTCACGCCAGTTTGAAGATCATGTTCACATTAAATGGCAGGGTTTTGACTTTAAACCTCAACGCCGAAATGTGAAAACATTTACCAAATTGACGCCCGTGCTATTTGCAATAACGTACTTTGTGAGCAGACATTCTCTGCAATGAAACTAATCAAGTCAAAGAAAGATAAATTGTGACAGAGTCAACTCATTACTGACTACGTGCTACGGATTAGCCCAAACATCCTGTCAGCAAATTTTGAAAAAGTAATCTTTAACTGTGCTGTAACAGTAAACATTTCCATGTTTCTTTAATTCAAGTTTCCTGTAATTATTGCTTTACTTGCAAGAAAGCAACGATTTTGCGACTTAACTAATATTCCCTTATACGTACTTGTATGATAAACAAGGGTTTCAGTAGCCCGTGCAGGAGTGTATTAAGGTGTCACACCGAGGTACAGTTACCTAAACAAACATTATTGTACCAGGATACTCAAAGCTGCCAAGTCAGACAGCCTTTTTTATTGCAATCAGGATAAAAAAGAGGTGCAAGGTACTGCAAGTGATTAATCCCTTTAGTCAGACCCAGCCATACGGAGTCACCTGTTCTGTCTTTACGATTGGTGTAGCGCCATGCATTTTGCTATGGGCACTCATGTCGGGGTCAGCATTCTTCCACCTTTTAAAATTCCTAGTCATATTCTACCCTTCAAGTGGTTAACAACTCCTTAATATCAACCTATGACGAGCAAGTACTTTTTCTTGACCTTTGTTTACAGCGATTCTTGTCCCGTATCGTTTTCCGCACCAAAGTGTCCCAAACAATTCTACATGAGTTCCCTTCAACCCCCCCCCCTTCTAGACAACGGTCAATTATGCACGTATCAAACCCTATGGACATCCTATTTTGTCCTGCTCCAGGCGACTTGCTCCTTGTCGACTCAACATTGCTGAAGCTGAGTTTGATCGCAATTTAATAACTGGATATCACGGCCCTCCCCAACGAGCATAATTCTCTTGCTGTACATTGTTCCCCTTCAAACAAGCCTAGTGACTCGTATCCTTGTGGAGACTATTGTGAAATCAACAGCATTGCCGTCCGTGGTAGCTATGCCATCCCCTATATTGAAGATTTTACTTCACATTAACATGTTTCTACAATCTTCTCCAAATTGGACCCTGTTAGAGTTTATTAACATACTCTTGTGGGTGAGTGGCCAAGTAGTTAGAGCGCGCTGAGCTCTGATCACGAAAGTTCTGGATTCAAATCTGTCTTACAACACCTTTGACAGCTCACGAAGTTGCTCATTTGGAATTTATTTTGCAATTCACCGTTGATAAAGATATACATTATCTCGACAGACACAAGTGTCCTTAGGACATAATGGAATCCCCATGGCAAACATCCCATTAACAAATTTGTATCCTGTGTATTGCATGGATCATATGGGTCGTTTCAAGGGCGGATTCAGTCCAAAAGTTAAGTGTATCCTGAGTGGTTTTCTTCCAGTGAAAAGTTTTGTGACTACGCCTTTCCTAGTCGTTACCACACCCATTTAAAAGATTTTTATATTTAAAACTTTTCTAAGTAAAGTTTGTGGGAGTAATGTAAACTGACATTGGCTCCATTTTGCCATGATTACCCAGATTCTAAGCTTGGAAAAGCACAAGGCTGTAATGGGTTACATAGTCACTTTACAATTAACGAATTTTCCTTTTAAGTGTGACAGTTTATTTCTCGAAAGGCCATTCAAAGTACACCTTTTCTTTTTTAAGATATTTGCTTTTTTGACAAAAAGCAAACTATGGCTTTTACTACTTGCCGGAGAAAATATTCAAAATAACTCTTCAGGTCGAGGTCATCCAAGTGGATTTTTGCAGTTGCATGCTAATAGGTCTACTGAATAAAACTTATCAATAAGACAAGATACAGCATCAATACTCAAAATAACAAGCAAATAAAGATGCCTCTGTATAACGATAATTTGAACAGAAAAGTCCAGTTAAGGGTGACTGCTGCACCCACACCATTGATCATTGACGAAATACCTTTAAATTGCTCAACTGGTTTCAAGTTTGCTTTTCTTATTATTTAACCGATAAACAATACTCTTTATAACGCTGATGTGTTTTGTTTTGCTGAAAATAGTCAAATGATTTATGCAGCTTAATTTCGCCTTCAACGTTGAACCAAGTTGGTATCACCACTGCTGACGTGAATTAACTTCTAGATCTGTGTAGTATTAAGCAGAAAACGAATAGTATACTTCTGATGGAGATATACTTTGTAAGGTAGAAAAAGACAAATTTATAGGGGAGTTTTAGGTCTTTATTAAGGGCTATCTCACAACCATACAAGTGTTACATAATCACGAAATTCTAGTTCTAAACCTCTATCATATTAATCAGCACAGCACTTACGTTTTTCCCCTGCTAGAGAAAACGCGTAATAAGTATAAGAATCGCGCAGTCTAACTGACGGACGTCTACTGGTACCGATACAGACTGTTCCTTATTGTTTTGAACAGTAGTGGGTACTTGGTGAATGACTAAATCACCTGGCCCGTCTCATTTTACAAGGCGTCTCGCATCCCAAGTGTACCCATCACACAACTTATATGTATACTTAGACACCTGTCGCACTACGTGGCCGGGAGATGAATATCGTGAAAACCTCTTTCGGGCTTGAGGGAGTAAAACCTTGACATAATCGCCGATCTGGAACCATTTGCTAGCATCTACAGCACCTCGAGTATTGGCATAGTCGGTCTGCCGTTGCTGTTGGGACTGGACGGTAGAGGTCAAGGCATGGGGGTAGAGAAGAGACGGTTGGCAAAGAAACAATCCGGCATTAAGTCGGGTGAGTAAAGTACGATTACGAAGTAAAAAGGAGGGCTTATGTTGCCTAGTAGAATGAGTAGTGTTGTTGTACGCAAACATAAACTCTTTCAGTAATTCGTTTAAGGGAGCTTTCTTCCTAGCAGCATGTTGGATGATGGCTTTAAGGTTCCGATTCATGCGTTGGATGGAACCATTGGCAGACGGGTTGTAGAAGGCAAAAAAAATGTATGCTTGATGCCGCAAGAGAGTAAGAATTGGCAAAATTCGTCAGATCGGAACTGCAGTCCTTTGTCAGAAAACGAAAACCTTCCATAGACTAAAACAAAGAAATATACTTCGTAAAAAGTGGACGACTGAAGTGCTGTCAATATTGTTGACAGCCATACACTCAACTCATTTGGAGTGATAATCCACAAGGCAAAGGACAACATTTGTCGGTTGTCTAAACAGGGCCTATAATGTCAACAGCGAGTCGTTCCCAAGGTCGTGTCAGAAAGGGAACCGACTGGACTGGAACGTCACACAAAGTCAAGTGGTTGTCTGATTCCGAAAAAATGCGGCACTCCCGAACGAAACGCTTGATGGACAAGTCGAATTTGGGCCACCAATAAAATTCACGGAGGCGATGTTTTGTCCGTGCAATACCCTGATGCGCCTCATGACTAAGCTGTAAAAGCTTATGATGCAAGACAGACGGGGCAACAATACGCTCAGCACGATATACAATGCCGTAAATGACACTTAGCTCATTGTGAAAGTGATGATAGGGCTGCACATCAAGGGGCAAAGATGAGTAAGAGGACCATCGGCTAGAAATGTATGTAGAGAGCGATCGCAACACAGCATCATGAGCAGTGTGCTGACGTTTGCCTCGTAAGGAAACGGGATGATCAGCAATGTCAATAAGTTCAGTAATCTCAGATTGGGCAAGGTCGTGTAGTTCTACAGAGTTTAAGGGCAGACGGGACAGACAATCTGCGACGACATTAGCAGAACCGGGTGGTATTCAATGTCAAAATTGTATGCGGCTTTTCCAGTGCACAATGTGGCAGGGAACGCGCCCGAGACCTTAAGAAGATAACAGGGTGTAAGGCTGCAATGGTCAGTGCATAGTGTAAAAGGCCTGCCATGAAGAAAGACTGGAGTTTTTTATCGACCATACACAAGCAAGAACTCGATAAGCTAATACTCGAGCTCACCAAGAGAATATTTCAGTTCAGCAGAGCTGAGACGACGACTAACAAATGAAATGGGGCGCTCAATACCCCCAATTTCTTTATTGAGCATCTCCAAAATCCAAAAGCCACTAGCATCACAAGTCAAAATAGTAGGAACTTGAGGATCAGTATTGTAATATGCCAGGGGAATAGAGAGAAGCAATGCATCCTTTAAACAACGAAAAGTCGTGTCAGTGGCAGTCGACCATACAAACCTCCCCCCCCCCCCCCATCCTAGTTAATACATATAATAGTTCATCAAGCTCAACAAAATGCGGAACATGAGTGTGGTAAGAATTGGGCTAACCCCCAAAAGGAAAGTAACTGACTAACATTGGAAGGAGGGGGAGCATCCTTGGCAGCAGTAAGGTGGAAGTGGGGTGGATACCCGACGAAAAAATATGCCTGAAAATCTAAACATATACTTATCTTCGTTAAGGGTGAGATGATGCCCAACTAAATGAGTAAGTACAGCCCTAAGATTTCTACCTGATTACTACCAAAATGAGCAAATCATCTAAATAACAAATGACACTTGATAAACTCTTAATAATATGGTCCATTAATTTCATAAAGGCGCTGGGGCTGGAGGCTTAACCATAGGGAAGGCGCTTGAAGTGAGACATACCCACATGCGCAAAGGAGGTCGTCAAATCACAACCCGGCACAGAAAGTTCTAGTAGATGATATGCGGATTTTAGGTCCAAAGTGGAAAATACTTCTGCAGAATGCGATTTTGCAAATAATCCTCTGTCCTTGGTAAGGGATGTTGATTAACAGTGATACCTTTGTTTACCTCTCAGAGGTCAACACATACTCAAATGTTCCCATTTTTGCATCGTGCAACAACTATAGGGGACACCCATGGGAAGCATTGACAGGTTCAGTAATAACATCATCAAGCATCCTTTGAATTTCGGTAGCAACTTCATCTTCAACACTTGGAAGACGGCGAAGTTATTGGATGATGGGTTTTGAATCATTTTTAAGCAATGGACTATGAACAAAACCAGTGAGGGGCTTGATCTTCCCAGTTAAAGACGGAAAACTGGCACGTGGGCTTGAACAAGGACGATGGACACTGTTGACAAGTATCAGATTGATATTAATTTGTTGAATAAGGTCACGACCCAGCAAGGATTGTCCAGTTGTGATATAAAAAGCGCAGTTGGTGCTTACATCATCTTAAACAACAGGTAAGCTAGTTTTACCAAAAACGGGAATCTTGGTACCGAGTAGCTGGTGAGGAGCACATCACATGGAACTAAGGGGATGTGCATTGTCTATGCACACTATGTGTAAGTACTCTGCATTATGTGGCAATTACCATTGCATTGAGCATGCCCAGATTGTGTAATGTTTAATGATTTGGTTTGTTTACATTTTACAAATTCGTTATTTGAGTGCTTCACACAAACGAGATATTTTCCGGGGTGAGCATGACTGAAATGGAAGGTGCTGAGGACAGTGAAAACGTAAATGATGAAATGGAATTGGATAACTTTGATCATTGTCCGGAGA
>JANTCA010073055.1:5040-15317 GCA_024741275.1 Chironex yamaguchii
GCGAATTTTCCACTTGCGGATTTTCTACTTGCGAATTTTCCACTTGCGGATTTTCTACTTGCGAATTTTCCACTTGCGGATTTTCTACTTGCGAATTTTGAACTTATCCACTCCTCAAAGGAATTGCTCAAAAAAAGACAGAATGCCACTAGCGAAAGCAAGTAACAAACACCAAAGAGTGGTCAAGATCGTCGCGAATTCTCTACTTGTGGATTTATTACTTGCGAATTTTCCACTTGGGGATTTTCTACTTGCGAATTTTCCACTTGCGAATTCTCTACTTGCGAATTTTCTGCTTGCTTCATTTCTACCTACGAAATCTTAGTCATGTTACAGAGCTATCAAAACTCAGCGCGCAAAATCTTACCTGATCTTAAGTACAGGTCTTGCCAAGGGTGCGTTGGTCTCGACACACATCTGTTGTGCTTTGGCCACTGTGTGCCCTTGATGATTTAAAGCTGATACAAGAATAAAGTAGGTGGTACCAGGGCGGCATCTGGAGATCGTAAGCTGTTGCTGATTGGCTGGAAGCTTCTTAGACTCAGCCTATTGGAATAAAGGTAACACAAACAAACAATAGTCGAGATCAATGCAAAGTGATGGCATGGTAACACAAATCAGCGGGGACTAGGAAAGGACATATGATGATAAAACTATGCGCTAAAAAGGGGCCTTCTCAATCTCGGTTGACATGGCTGGCCTACGTTGCGGAGATCTAACTTTCATTGACAAAGTGTCATGAAACGCGACTCGCCATTACAAGAGGAATGGGATCCCGGTTAACCGGCCTGAATCTTTTGATGGGATAGCTGCAGTCCGACATCAATATCCGCATAAGTGGATTGCTTCGTTTGTAATCACAGGAGAAGAAAAATATTAATCACGTAATATTAATGTCAGGACTGTAACATGTTGATGGGACTGTTCTACGAATTTACATTTTCAACCTCCCCAATGAGCAGCCATGTTGTTGATGAAAATGATTCAAATAAGATATTTTTTAACTCTTAAGGTCAACGTTATGCAACAGGGTTGATTAAATTTAAGAAGCGGAAGTAACACTGCTCCCGATCCGACATCTCCACCATACAATAGCAATGCTCCACTGATGATTGTTAATACTGTTTGTGGAAATAATGTTGGTATTTGGCAGTGACAAATGTAAAAACCAAAACATAAGTAATTAGAAGCACTTCGAGAGCTCAAACCTCCAACAATATGATGATTCAAACAACACGGGTATTCCCCATGACGATGTCCCCTCATTAGCACTACGAAGATTTCATTATCGACAAAGTGATCCAGAATCCGTGGATTGATTCCGATCATCCTTCAAAATTAATCAGCTGGAGCAAGTCAAACTACCAACATACTCGGGCAATTTCGTCAAAATCCAGACATAATTTTTGAGAGTTATCTTGCTAATATCTTGCTAACGAACAGACAGACAAACCCTGGCAAAAACATAAACTCCTGGCGGAGATGATAAACCAATCCTTCTCATTGTTATCTCTGAGTTTCAGCTCATACTACGATGGATTTCATATGCACTAGCAAAAACCATCGTGTTGGGGTCGCACTGGTGCAAGATGGGTAAAAATAGAAAACGGAAGATTAATTGGCACAACACAAGATCTCTAGGATGGATCCTGGCTTAGACATTAAATCACGCAGTGAAACATCATGTAATATCATGTTAAGATATAACATCATTGTTATTTCCTAAGTAAACAGGGGATGATGAAATTGAAATAAACATCTTACTCACCCGTGATGCTACCATGGAGGTCCACTGAACTACAAAATGTTCAATCCCAGTGCTCTCTGTTCAACAAAGAGATCACAGAAGTCAGAGATGCATCATTATTATCGTTGTTGCGTGTTTGTTTATTCTACAACATGTCATCTAGGTACGAGTTTATTAAATGAAGAAAATTTGCAATGTAAACTGTATAAATGAAGACACTGTATTTGTATATCTGGGGGCTTTAATAGGGACGTTTCTAACATTGGAAAGGGAAGTATTTCGATGGGGATAAATGGTAGCAGGTAGGTAAGAGTTGAAATGGTCATGAAATCCCCCTGAGAAGTGCAAATTTCGTAAGGAGGTGTGAAATTCATAAGAATGAGAAGGAAGTCTTCCAAGCATTTCCCCCGGCGGGCATCAATACTGATGAAAGGCGGTTTCCACTTGCTTCTAATCACTTACATTTCGACAAACGGAACGCTATACTTTTGTGCTTATGGGCAAGACGTCCTTCAGTCAAATGTTGAATAAAATAAATAGTATTGAACAGGGGACCATAACGTCAGTTGCTGTCTGCAAAGATTGTTCTTCTTTGGTCAACTTGTAACAAATCACGAGAGTGTACACAATGGCCATTTCAAAATACAACTGCACAAAATAAAAACATGAGGAAGAAGTTTTCGTTTAAACCTATTAAGACTTGTCCACGACTCCAAAGGCAAAAAAATTAGAGATTACTAAGTCAACTGCTGATGGGAAAGCCAGGGGCGTCACTTCGTGTCACGAGTTGGGAGTGGCGGGCAAATTTGCCCTGCAAAAATAGTTTTTTCCCCTGCAAACCACGATAAGGAGCATCGCTAAGTGTTATGAGTTGGGGGGGAGGCAATATTCCCCTGCGAAATAGGTTTTTCCCTGCAAAAAGAGGCTTTCTCATAGTTTGAGGGGTGAGCCAACCCCATAACGCTCTCAAGCGATGCCCCTGAAACTAGTGATCATGCAGGCACATAGTCATAGTAACTACCCAATAATCAATATACATGCTAAAAGTAGATGTATATATAAGCATCTTTTAATTGGATAGCAAGAAATTAATTTAACATACTTGATGGTGTTGTCCAATGGAGTGTAATACTATCCTCACTCACAAGACCCACATGTACAGTAAAAGTGTCTACCAATGAAGGACCAGATGTTTGTTTGGATGATGCTCTTTTCAATTGTTCATGAGTAGGGCGAATTACTAATTCGTTGGATTTGCGTGATTCATGCACACCAACTTCTGAACTTAAACTGCTCATGTACACTTTATATTTCCTGAAATAAGAAAAGCATGAATAAGTAACATCTATAAGCAAAAGATTGCATACAACCCAGGGGCCAAAGGGGTGCTGCCCCCACAAAGCGGGAAAAAGTACCGAATTGGTGGGAATTAGGAGACAGCATTTGTCAAATTCATGCAAAGTTTGGGCGAAATAGTTGGACAGCCCCCAATAAACTCCTATTTGCCGATTCTTGATGTTCCAATGTTTATGAAATTAACTCTACCAGATTTCAATCAAATAAAATTAATCAACCAATCACAATCTGTAAACACGTCACGTGCATGGAAAGGACCAATGATACACTGCACGAGTACAAACAACCACAAAGGTTGAAAATAACGCCGCCTCTTAGACAAAATTCACAGAATTTTGCCCCCTCTTCACCAAAGTTCTCCAACGTAGCATATAAAAATGGACGACATTAAGAGTCGTCATAAAAAGGGCCAATAACGTGCTTTCCTGTCTAAATATGTAAAATTTATTAACAAAGTTAGGTTATGTAAGAGTTATAAAATTTCAGTAAGTTTTAATGTAAGTAACGCACAAAATGGTACCACCAATAAATAATCAAACCGAAAGACAACAATCCGCTTATTGGTCTTACCTGCCTGACCTGCAAGGAATGATACAACTTTTAGCACTGCTCTGCAGTGTTTTCCCCATACGAAGACCATTGATGTACAACTGTAATAAAACATTGAACGGAAAAGCAATACAAATTAAGCAGAAAATACTGAATTTATTACCATAGACAAGAATATCCGGAAAGCGAGTCAATTTGACGGATTACACCAGATGCAAGATGCTTCAACCTGAGTTGCACAACAGATGTCACACTGCAGAAACGCAATGCAGATATGTTTAACAGGGCTATTGCATGTGAAAACATGGAAACCAATCACTAAAACCACCCATATTCTCTGATATCCCGCAATAATTTGCAATAAAGAGCGCGACAACATTATATGAGAGTTATTTTTGATCGGGTTATTGCACAGGCCTGGCAGCTAGTCAATCAATAAAATCAGGCCATCCTTATACATGCTGGTAAAACGTCACACGCTATTAAAATTCTTCCACTAGCGTGAGCGATATGAATACCCCTTTATCAGTTTAATACGAATGCCTCTCTATCAGTTTAATATGAATACCCCTCTATTAGTTTAACATAAATACCCCTCTATCAATTTAATATGAATACCCCTGTATTAAGTTTAATATGAATACCTCCCTATCAGTTTAATATGAATACCCCTCTATTAGTTTAATATGAATACCCATCTAGCAGTTTAATAGAAATACCTCTCTATTAGTTTGAAATTTGAGTAACGGGGCTAATTGCATGAAGTGTTGAAGTATTCAGTATTTCTTATAAGGACGTCACCCTGATCACGAAACTTTTCAAGAAGAAGTGAACAGAGAGAGACCCACTATGCTTTAGCGATCCAGTAAGTGGGCTAATCGATAAGCTTGGTATATGCGATTGCTGCTTCAATAAAAACAAAACAAGAACATCAAAAATGAAAAGTGGAGTGCATCTAAGATTCAGAGAGGTGTACACATAATAGCCAGATCGGATCCGAATAAAAGCCTCCAGTACCTGATAGCCTCCGATTTTAATATTTCCATAACACTGTGGTTCGTTCCATTCCAAAGTAAAACCAACTCGCGACACAGCTCTGCAAGCAATTAACGGAGGATCTGGACATCCGGGAACCTGTTCGAAATTAAAACCATAGTAAGCGACTATTGGCTACTGGCTCATAGAACAATGACGTCGCCAGTTAACACTATAACAAGGCCCCATTAAATTAGACACACAGTTGTTACAAATTTTATCAGTGTTACAAACTATACCACAATGCAATGTGTTATCTATGATGGTAGGATTTCTGCTCACTTAATGGCTCAACTAATGACCTTTTAAAACAAACTTCAACCTGCCCACTTCCCATTTAAAAGCAGCAAAACACAAACGTAGAAGCTATAAATGCCGAAGATCCATCACTTACCACGTGATTCGGCCTTACTTACCACGTGATTCGAAATTTATTCGTCGCAAACTAAGGCTGCTGGCAAATGTTTTATAAGCCTAAGACAATAGCAACACTACTGAGTCTTCCTGTAAACAAGGGTGTTTATTTTTTCGTAAAATATGAAATACGTGTCTGAAAATCGGTGTTATCATTAAACAACGATTCAGAAAGGTATTGAAGATGATACACAGGAACAGATGATGAATAATTACTCCACGCCTCATAGGGCTCTATCTCTCGTGTAGTATAAGGAGATTGCAGTTTAAACAATTTCATCGTCCGCATTAGGCAATTAAGTAACAATGTGATTGTTAGGTTGACAAATATGCTTGTTTAAGTACTTATCCTCATGGGTGACATCTCCCATTTCTCTAGGCCTTTGTGAACTATCATAATTAACCTAGGTTTCGAGCATAAGACAAAACCATCACAGATGTAACTATGGTATCTTTGAAACTGAATCATTACAGTTCCTATGGATTAATTCCGATGAGAACAATCTCAGTGTAGTCATACTGTTTTGTTATTGTAAAGTGGTGTGGGGCGCTTTAGTATAGATTATTTTTAGTAGATAATATATGACATAAAAATGATATGTAATAAATCAAAAATTGTGAAATGCAGTTTGAATGATAACTACAAGTTGAAGAAAGTGATGTATTATGCAAGTCGCGAAAGTAGAAACTACACCTCGGTTACCAAAACGGCCGATGCTACTTCCTTAGAATGTATCCCCCTAAAGGGGAAGCTTTACATAAATTCAGTTCAAAGTTGATCTCACTGATGGAACTAATAACGGACAATAAATCAATACACTTCTCCAAGTTGTAACTTGGGTAGTATTCGATTCAATAGGAGAAGTCATTCTTTTCGTCTTACCTGATAAGCAACAACTGGAGATAATATACTTTGCCCTTCCTTCTCAAGGATTGCTTCGAGTTTGAAGTAATAAATTTCCCTTAAAATAACGAAAACGCGGTATTTATCATAATACTTATCATAACATATTCAATAGCATTGCAGCCAGGAGCATCGTAAAAAGTAAGATCAAATGACGTCATTGGTGTGGCTAATAATATATTCTAATACAATTTATCAAACAATACTTGACTTTTCACATGCAATCTATTACAATCTACTGCACTCCGTTCCATTTTCCTTAAAGGATGCAAACCAATCTTTCTGAGTCAATCCAACTCAATCTAATGCAAGCTATTTCAAAGCATTGTCTTCCAACATTAAAATCCCGTAAACGTCAATTTAATATAATTGAATTTAATGCCAGCCAACGAATTCCACTTCAAAAATCCAATCCAAAAAAAATCCAATCAAACTCAATCCGTTCTATTCACATGCATTCTAATCCAACATAAATAAATTAAATCCAATCTATGCATGACTGTCTAAGGAAATCAAATGTAATCAACTTTATTATACTTATTCTGTCCCAAAGGAATCCAATCCAATCCGACATGAGCCCAGGTAATACAATTCAATACTATGCATTTCACTACACCACACTACGATCCAATACCAATCCCAAGAAACTTTTCCATGCAATAACTTGCAAAAATTCCCTGAACTTCCTAATATCTAAACTAATACAATCTATTTTTAATGCGTTATCTAATACAATCTATTCTAATATATTGCAGTCCAATGTCATCCAATAGATTTTATCCCATCCTATTCAGATATGATCCAATCCAATTAAAATATTCTCTTCCAACATTGCGATCAAATCCAGGCATATTATGTCTAATCCAAGTTGGCGTGGTTCATTCAATTCAATTCCAATCCCACTTTATTGCCATGCAATCCAACTCACCCAAATTAAATGCGATTCATTTTTTTAAAGAAAAAGACAAAAACAGAGAAATGAAAAGATAAAAACAGAGAAATAAAAAGACAAAAACAGAGAAATAAAAGGAAAAATAAAGAGAAAATAAAACAGAAATTGATCCTGAGAATAAAAGAGGAAAACGTGAAAACGAAAAAGAAAATAGAAAACGAGAAATGTATTGTAATAACCTACTTTGGTCTTGGATTTTGTATAGTAAAGCTTCGTGTTTCATCGTCCACCACCTCACAACGATAGCCACTGTCTGCATTGAAGGAGTACCAGATTTTAAAATGGTGCAAGAAAAATACATGTCCATCAATGCCCCAGCGTATGGTAAGACAACTTGGATGCTTCGAATGGTCAAGTGAGCTCCCAGGGCGAGCCTTGACAAAATTAATACTTATTCCATTAAACTGAACACTCTCATCTTGCGGAAATGAATGAATCCAAATCGACACAGGCTCGGATGATCTCTGGTCTGTATCCTCTTCTTCAATTGGAAAATTAACATCAACATTAAACTTGTCAGAGTGTGACTTGGCTAACAGCATTTGCCACTGACGATAGAAAAGAAAACAAGATTTAGATGTATACCAGGTAATACAATGTTAAAAATGGGGGAAGCCATAAATGTGCATTTAAGACGACATACAAGATATATGGGCCTTATCCCCCCTTTTGTCAAATTACGGACACTTTCGGCATGATTCTCAAATTCCGCACTTTTTGAGCTCTGGATCTTATCAAGGATAGATGCCTCCTTCATCGTGAGTAAAAAAATTCCAAATTGACGATTTAAGAAACAATTACAAGAAAAGAACAAAGACGCAACAACAACGCCAACCACTTACCAACCGTCGTCTCTCTTTCACCATGTCCTCTGAACATGTAACCGCCGTGAGTGTAAACTCGTAGCCTCGATCTTTAACAGGACTCAGAAATACAAACGAGGTTTCAGAAGGAGATAACACAATCACCTCCTTCTTATTAATTTCCAAGTAATAACCAAGTAGAACACGATGCGAATTTCCAGTTTCCAGCCTTGTGTCGGCATCAAGCATAGCTGCAGAGAGACAAATAATATTGTCAATCGCCCAATAGACTCCCATTGTATAATAGGGGAAGATGATCGAGGTTGAATTGTCTTTCGACCTTTCCTTTTGAGCTGCATAGCTCAATAAGAAAGGAGCAAGATTTGCAGTCGTGAGACCTGGCTTCGACGCCTCGATAAGAGTCTCTCTTATATTGTCAGAATCATAACTTGACTTCTATTCTTTACACAAGACCACCCTGTCGACTTCTATATGGAATTAATGCAAACTGTGATAAATGGATGCCTTGTAGGCACAAAACACATGCTGCTCATAAGCGTATACGCCAAAAGACAATCACACCAAAGAATAGTAATGTACGATCAGGGTTGAATGACTGAAGGTCTTCCCTATTGAGCTTAGCAGGAAATGCGTCAGATTTGCCGTCGTCAGACCGAATGGTCATACTTATAATTTTACTTCCGTTTCCCATTGTATTAGTCCTGCTCGAAATCATACCCCAACCTCCAAATACAAATTCTTAATACGTCCTACATGCTACATATCAAATGTTTTTCCACAACGCGAAAACGCGAAGCAGAGACGCCATTTGCGCATATCACATAAGTATCCATTACGATGATGATATAAGCAAAACCAAAGGCAATGAATTAATTATCGTTTCTGTTTCATGTACTTACTTTGGTCCACTAACACAGGTTTATTCCAGTTCAATTGAAATTCAAGGTCTGAAAATGACGTCAGCATGAACTTGGGTGCACTTGGTGGTGCGCGTGTCCACGTTATTACACTGTCGGATATGGATCTTTCCACAATGGTACGATTCGCTTGCGACACTTTGCCGATGGCTTCATCATCATCATTGTCACTTTCCTCATCCACATCTAATGTTGTCATACATGCCTCGACTGAAATCTCATATTTTAAGCCTGGACGCAATTCAGTTATATGGGCTGATGTTTCCTTACCAGAAATTTCCATGGTAACTGCCTCTCTCTCATCATCCAATAACAACTGACCTAATTTTAAATTCCGAGTTGCTTCAGTGACCTCGATAGCGGTGACCCTATAATGAGCAAGATTGTAAATGCCAAATACTTCTGCAGGGCTCCAACAAACATGAATCGAAGTAACCCCCCGGCTTACAACGTACAACCCCTTAGCTGGCTTACAACCAGCAGTGCGAATTGATGTTTTATGGCAGGGGGTCCATTCATCGCACTGACTTTGTGGATCCGGAATTGATTTCAGCAAAGTTCGACTTGAATGCGGGGTTAAGGCATAAAGTACAGCCTCAAAGTCTCTCTTTTCTGACAAATTAGGAAGTTGAAATTGTGATTCATGCGTGGGAATCTCGAAGATTTGCCAAAGATTTCGACGTGAGTCAGACGAGGCGTCCGTATCTTCATCAAATGGTTTATCCCAATCCACTGATGATAGTGCCAATAGTAATTTTGAAACAGGTACACCTCTTTCAACGGGGGGTTGCCAATGAAGAACCAGGGATTGCTTTGTTGCTGTCTTGATCTGAAGATTACTAGGAGCCATAGGAGGCAGTCCAGTATGAAATGCTACACTCTCTGAGGACTCACGTGCCAAATATTGCTGGTCAGGATCTCCAGAGACGATGTCATTTTTGTGTCTGGATCTTGCTTCCACTATCACTTCATAAGATGAACCCATTGTCAGTCCTGTGATTTCTACCTTGGTATCTACAGATAAAAAAAACAGACATGTATAACATCGATAAGGAGATTCAACACTACAAACAATATAACATTAGTTTTTGAATAATGATGAACACAACAGAATGAGCAATCAAGAGATGTAGGAAAGATGTGAAGAACAAGGGTGAATTCTTACAACAAAAATGCATTATTAAAACAATCAACAAGAGAAAAGAGTAGTGGGCAATGCACAAGCTTACTCATGATAGTCTCCTGAAGACAGTCGATGAACGACGCTTTACAGAGGAAAAGAAGAGAGGTACTGAGGGAACTACAATGTGTAACCAAGGAACATGCTACACAGATCACTAGAAGCGAGACAGACAAACGCAGCAGCAGCAGTAGTTATGGTATCAGCAACACGAGAAGCAGCAGCAGTAGCGGCAGTGGCAGTAGTAGCAGCAGTGGTAGTAGTAGAAGTAGTAGTAGTAGTAGTAATAGTAGCAGTAGTAATAGTAGTAGTAGTATAATAGTAGTAGTAGTAGTAGTAGTAGTAGTAGTAGTATAGTAGTAGTAGTAGTAGTAGTAGTAGTAATAGTAGTAGTAGTAG
>JANTCA010073066.1:0-15317 GCA_024741275.1 Chironex yamaguchii
TTCTGCCTACAGAGTACTGGTTTTGTTGTTTTAATGTAGACAGACTCCAATACACTTAGATGAAAGGACGATCTAGCGGTGCCAATTTTCCGAATTGTATAAGGAAAAGATGACTTTTTTTTAATTATGCTAGATTTATTTAAATCCACGCAGAAGAACAACTCTTTACTTAAGGGATTTTGAACTTCACCTAAGCAGTATAACAAGATAAAAGGAGAAAATATGTCCTGTTGACAACAAAATGTCAAATTCTGTCATCATCAATTCTTTCCTATATTAGGGTCTTTTTGGATTTATTAGATTGTGAAGATAATTGAGTATGTGTCTCTGACACTGAATACTTTTGGTCAGGCGATACTCACAATTATTTCACTGTTTTTTCTAGATCTTCCTTCGATTAAAAATCGATTTACCATTATTGGTAAATTAGGGCAAGGCGTGTACGGCACCGTATACGAAGCAAGGGATGAAATCAGACGATGGCCTGTACGTAATTCCAAATATTATAGATGTGCTCTAACCCATTTTGATTTCCAAAGGAATGTAAATTTTGCTTATCGAAATATTCCGTATAAATTTTGGAGTAAACTTGATTTTGCATACTCCTTAAAATGCATTCAAATTCGTGGGACACTTCATAGATAGATTATTTCATGTATAAATTATGCTTAACAATCAGGACAACGTTTTGAATTATATCACCTTTTTTTCGCTTTGGATAAAATCGTGGTTCTAATTTCTAACACAATTATGTCACAGAACGTCCTTGCACAAATCTTAATTAAGCAATAGGAGAGTTCTTGTGTATTTTTATTAATGGTTCAGAAAGTAATATCTATCTTACTTTTTATAAAGAACGCAGAAACATTATCTAATCTACCAGGAATCCAAAAATTCTATCAACATAAATCATCGTTCGATTCCATATAAAATTTTCCCTTTTGATTGATCTGTATAAAGATCCAATTCCAAACAATATCTGAATCATGTATCAAATAGCAAGATACTAAGGTTACAAATTTCACAAGTTTGCATTACAAACAATTCAAAAACGTAAACAATCTATCAAATCCAAACTTGCAAGGAGCAACTAATTAGATTGCAAAACGACATTAACATTGATAACGTCAGAATAAAATATTTACATATATGTTTATTTGTTGAACGCGGCAAATTGTAGCCTGTCACATCATTTACGAATGTCACGAATACAGTTTATTTCTCTCAAATATTGTTTCTCCGACCATCGTTTACACTACGACTTTTCTTCTCTTTTGAACCTGCCAAGGTTGCCATTAAAGTTATAAAGAAACAGAACGTACGATGGATCAAAGTGGTAAGTGCTGTCTTGATATACTTTATGGTTAACGCCATCTCTTCAGTTGGTAACTCTTCAGTTAACATAGAGGGTCTTCAAGAATACCAACCATTACAAAAATAGGCAAATAAAGGCTACCTTTTATGCAATGTTAACGCTATGGTGTTAACTAAGCCTATTAATAAAACAAATACTAGTTGTGTGTACATTACAAATGAAATATTTTTTGCTATATTCTAATTATTGGAAGTAACTTCAAGCTCGCTTAATATTCTGTTTTTGGGCTTCATTTGCTATACATTCATTAATATGAACAATCTTTTACATCGATGATTGCTTCATTTTTTCTGCAGAAAAATGAAAAAATTCCACTTGAAGCCCATCTTCAACAGAAATTGCTCCACCCAAGTGTAGTCAAACTCTTTCGTATTGTAAAGGATCGAGAACATGTTGCCTTACTTTTGGAGAGACCAGCAGGATTTGTTTCTTTAAAGCAATTTGTAAGAGACAACGGAGGAAGACTGTCTGAAAACATTGCCCGACAAATCTATGTCAATGTAGCTGAAGCTATGAAGTATTGCTTAAGTAAAGGAGTATTTCATCAGGACTTGTCACTCCAGAACATTTTAATCCATCCGATAACATTAGCATGTAAAATTATTGATTTTGGGTGCGCGGATGAGGTCGACAAACAAGGCCATTTAGTAATTACTGGTAAGATTTACAATATGTTTCACTTGCATTCTTCATTAAATTCAGTATAAATAGCACAATAATTTACAATAATTCTGTGACATTGTCTTGTCGATTTAACGGATCTTGCAACAATAATTTGGTAAAGTATCCTATGGCCATCATATTCATTTTGCGCTATCCTTTCTGGTGTGTTTCGGTGCTAACACATTTCTATATTTTATAAAAAATCTACTACACAACATTGAGTATAACATTAAAGTAAAGTTGTGTGTTTACGTTTTTGAAGCCGCTTATTTAAAAAATTGTCTCAAGCAAACGTTGAGTTACACTGTCATTGTACAACATTTTCAATCTTCACCTGACCAAGACGTATTCATTGATAGACTCAAAAGGAATCGACCAATTTAAGGATAAAAATATCGCACAATTCTCACAATGAATGGAAGCTTCAAATGCAAGCTCTTAGCTCCTTTGTTATAATCATGTTCAAAAGTACAAGTCTGCACAGATAATTATTGTCATATAGCAGGTAAAATTACTTTTTTTACTTTCAGTTTCTTGACTACCGTAATTTTCTTTGTCTATGATTGCACCTTAATATCTTTTTATCTTATTTTTTGCTCTTTATTTTTTCTCATTTCAATTCAGCAAACATGGAGGCAACACCTCCAGAATATTGGCCTATTAAAGAGAGGGTCCGAAAATTAAGAGCACGAAATTATACTTATGACCAAATAAGAAAATCAAGTGGCAAACACCAATTAGTTTATGCAGACAGAGTGACTGCATGGGCATGCGCAGTTATTTTATTCCAAATGGTAACAGAAACATATCTATGTGGTGGTTCCCATCTGCGCATAATGGATCTCACAAAAGCCACTGAAGGCGAGGAAATATGTCAACTTGGTTGGTTATACCGGAAACCTCTGTGTTTTGTCATATTCACCGATTGTAATGCCTGAATTTACTTGAAACTGTGAAGTTACTGTTACATTGGCCAAAGAATGATTGTCGCTGGACAAAGTGAAAATTTATACCTTTTTGATGAATAATAGCTTACTTTCATGTATTTTGCATTTGCATGAAACTGACTAGGATCTATCTACGTTTGAGCTATGGTGTAAAGCAAGCTCTGTGTTGAGGAAATCCTTATTTCTCTCCTGGACATGAATAAATTACAACTCAGTGCGTAATGTATTAATATTGTGCCAGATAGTACGATGATTGTCATTACTCAAACACCTCTACAACTAGTCACAAAACTGTACCTCAATACACTTAAAGGACATAAGGCTAGATCATGGCCAGTTATTTTCTACTGATTCTATGTGTTTTATATATATATATATATATTGTATTAGTTACAGTATTGTATATTGTATTCCTTTGACATTGAAAAATACCCTTACTGATAATACTTTTCTTTCCATTTTCTCCTCAGATTTCTGGTCAACATTGCTCGACCTTCTTGACCTCAATCCAACAACAAGACCCAACCTTGAAGATGCTCTGCGTAATTCATACTTTGGATACGCAGCACAAGCATAAAACAAAACTTTTCTTTTCGTCAACTTTTTCTTTCTCCTTTGTCTTTTACCTTATCTCCTTTTCTTCTTCATGATTCCTTCTGTGAACTTAAAATCAATTTCAATCTTTTGTTCCAATATGGTGCTTACTTCGTCAATTATTATTATCTTACAGTGCCACATTCTCTTTCTAACAGTTTCCTGGATTTAACCTGTATACTAATTTAATGTAGAGTTTTGCATCCGAAAATAATACATGTACAAGTCAATGTTTGCTGTGACACAATTCCTTTCCTGGGAGTTTTGATTTGAGTTGCAAGATTAAACTTTGTTCCGATTTTGAAACAAATTGCAACTTTCCTGCAAATAAATTGTAAATAAAGCTCAAAAATTCTATCATGCAAAGCTTGTGGCTTATTTGCAGTGGCTTAAGTCTGACACTTCTTTCTTTTTTAGACCAGAAGTATCAGATTAATTTGAAACTGATGCAGAGCGAATACTGCAGTCTTCCATCTTTGAAAAGTATACGCAATTCTTAGTTTGGCGTTAGCCAACAGTACGATTTGTCTCATGCAAGATCGTAAAAAGAAAGCAAGCCCCCTGAATTTCCTTGAGCAATAAAATTTGCGCCAAAATTCGCAAAAATCTTTCGTCGGCTTACTGCGAGATGAAAATAGTCTAGTGTTGAATCACGATATTCTCAAACCACTGTCTGAGAAAGGAATTGTGTAAGACACGGGAAAGCTCAAATAACAGAATAATTTCTGAGATATTGTTAATAATTTCTAGCAGTCTAATGTAGTGGATGCATGCTACGTATAGATTATAGTAATACAGAATATTGTTGCATTTAGTGAAGTTATAAAATTTGAATATTTTTTTACTAAAAAGATGTATATTTGTAACAAGTAGGATTTTTGTGAAACGATGTTGCACAACAATTAAATGCTCTAATATTTCCTTCGTTCTCTTAGGTCTCACCCTTGTATCCAGTATATGTATAATTAAGCCTTAGTCAAGTTCATTTCTTTGGCAAAAGGTGGTGTGCTTGTCTATGATTCAAGATATTCTGATATCGAGTGTGACTAGAGCTCTTAGCTTTGGCAAATTTAGTGGCTTTTTGGAATTATTCTACCTTGATATATCTATCGATTTATATTCATAGAATTATCAAGCGTATTTAGTCACAACTTCGTACATTTGATTCATAAGCGTTTGAGTTTTACAAAATTCAAATACGCACTTTTGTAGCCTGATTTCGCTCGTTTTTTGCATTGAAAAGGTATTCCTTCATCACTTTGACTGAATTGATAGAAGCGAAAGTATTATTCCTGAAATTTGATTAAAGCCACATAAATGAAGGAAATATTGACGGCAGAAGCAACTTTTGATGGGACTACCTCTGTAAGGATACTTATAATGTTGATACTTACAAGAATGCTGTCTTTTGAAACAATAGTAATGTAATTAGACACCTGTACATTAAAGCAAAAATGTAGAGATTTTATGAATGAGTTGTCCCGAAAAGCTTGCTTTCACTTGAGATTACTTTTATGCAAATAATTGGAAATAATGATATTTAATATTTCAGATATAATATAAATCTTTTGTAATTAATCTTTATTTCAGTATTGAATAGTGTTAAGATTAGGTACTTAACTTTACTGGATAAAATATTTCATTGATAATGGCATGACTTAAAATTTTCGAACAACGTTTGTAGCTTAATTATTGTAGTTTTTGCTCATATGCATCACTGCAATAATCTTAAGAAGTCAAGACATGACATATTCCAATAAAGGTGTAGCAACTATTACACAATGTAAGTTGCCCAAAGGTAGGCATGGAATAATTCGGATAAGTTGAAGGTACTTTGGGAAAGTGTGTATCCTCGTCATGGTCACTGATGTCCACGATAATTAATAAGAAGGAAGTTGATTGTTAAAGATTTAAAGAAAAAAAACAAAGACACAGAACAAGCTAAGATGTCTTTTGCCACAAATACGTGATTATTTCCTCCGCCAATCATAAACAATAAAGAAAGAGGACAAAAAGGAAATGAAAAAAAAACCCAAAGCATTATTGGAAGAGTCCAAGTAAAAATACCGAACTCTGTTTACCTACACAGTCCTGGTTTTCTTGATTTCATGTAAACAGACTCCAACACATTTAGATGGAAGGACGACCTAGCTATACCATTACAATATTGTCTAACTTTGATCAATGTTTTTATAAAAAGGTTACCATATATCTATACTTTCCTTTCTGATGATTCATAATCTGAAGAGTATCAGACAAAAAATGCTTTGAAATAAGTTTTTAGTGCAATGTCGCAAGTTTTAAAGACGATTTGCAAATATTTTCGCAACAAAAGATTGTTCAAGTCAGACCTCGTTATCATTGAGAAGAGTTGACAAAACTCGTGGCAAGCTAAAAAATTGAATCATGTGGATGAACTGATCGAATAACAACGTTTTTAATCTTAACTGTAGCTATTAGTTAGCCTTTCTTTGAGGTACTTTAGTTTAAATCTCAGATTATCAGTCACTACAACTTGAAAGTGGTCCTATCACTTGCCAGGATTTTACTCTTCCTGGAAGAGCTTTGGAAGGCAGCTTTACATTTGATCTCGAAATTCGACATTTGTTTTTGTATTGAATTGCAACTTTCAATTTAGCAATCTTGCATTCGCACATAATAAGCTAGAAACAAAAAAGGCTGACAGAAGCTATGGGTTTGACGTCATTTTTGAAATAGCTCCAGCATAATACATACTTCTGCTTCAAATGTTTCGTCCAATTAACAGTCCAAGAAACAATTTCACAATAAATGTTCTTCAATGATTATTAAATCTAATAAATATATAATGGGAGAAAAGTTTTGCTTATTTGTTTCATGCAAATCATTGTCTATGTAACTGGATAAAGAAACATTTTATGAATTCCTCTGAATTTCTGGCACTCTTGTGTTAGAAAGGGGGCATCAACATTGTTATCTACGAAAAGTACTCAGCAGTGATATCCTTATGACAATACAACAGATATAATAAGGCACGTAATATATGTCTAGTCCATTTGTGTGTTTAATTGGTACTCCTAACGCACAAATACTACTGTATTTGGATTTCAGTTTAAGTCTGAAATCCGTATAAGTGTGAGTAGTAGCCTGGATGTATCCAGGTACTGTATAGCGGTGTCAATGATCCTAGAAATATTATTTGACTTCGTTCTTGAAAGATGTGACACTAGTAATGCGAAAGTAGACAAGCATGGGTTACCATTCAAAAATATTTTCAAGGTTTTATTTTCAAAGTATGTTATGCCATGCTACAACTTGTCCAGTCGAGTTCTTAGTTTGCAATTTTTCGTTGGGGGCACAGATGTAAATATGTTTTGTGATGTGGGCTGTAATCCAAGGAAATAAAGGACTTATTCATCAGTGACTTTGTGAACACCATTTCTTCCACTAAAATTCTAATATTCAATAACTTCTCAAATTACCAATAAAGTCTTTTTCAGATTCAGGTCATAATGAACTCAACGTACTTAGCTTATATAAGCCTTAACGCCATGAGAATCTGGTTATCTCAATCAGTGCTGCCGAGAGGGCGGTAGCCGGGACAACTGCCGCGGCGCCCTGGCCATTTCGGGGGCCCGTATAGAAATTGAAGCTGTTTTATTCTGTTATATTTTGTAATGATATCAAAGTGAAGACTTAAAGTTATGTTGTAATTACCTACTGTTTGCTTTCTTTATCTTTAGCACAGTTGACTTAATTCCGCTTATGTCCAATATCTTGTTTGAAAATTTAAAACGTTTAAAAGGGGGGCCGTTTCTATGAGCTGCCCGAGGGCCTGTCCTAGCTCTCGGCGTCCCTGATCTCAATGTAACCCTAAAAAGTCAGTTTCGTTAAAACTACATCAAAATGATCTTAGTGGGCTTAAGGCCAGTGCTAGTTCTTAGTTGGAAACAATCTGAAGACCTAGAGACCATTTTGACTTGTATGTACGTCAGACGAAGTGAGACATCGGGAACTTTTGAAATGTGTTTCTTCAATAAATGAACAAAACAACAACGTTTGCCCAACATTAGTATATTGTTTTCATTAATGGTATAATTTAATTTAATAGCCTTCGTAACAAAATCGTAAATAACCCTGATCATCTTTAGTACATACTAATGCTATATGTTCTTACTATCGCCGGTTACAGGGACTCGGCTGTAACTCCCAGACACATTCAACATGCACAGTTGATTCTTTTTAAGGGCCTGGAAACCACTATGTTTTTTCAGGCATGCGTCAGTTGCTATCATCATATCGTTGTCTCATGTTTTTTCGTGGCGAAGTCAAGGACTGAGTGCTAGGAGGTAGAAAAATTGCTCACGATGGCTGATAAAATAGATATGTCTCTCGATGATATTATCAAACAGAATAGAAAGCCTGGAGCCCGAGGTCGTGGTGGAAGAGGAAGAGGAGGACGTGCCAGGGGAGGAGGAGGAGCGATGAGGCGAGGAAGAAGAGGTTCAAACAGACCTACGCCTTACCGAAGGGTAAGTTTATATGTCCGAATAAAACTGTGATACGTACCGGCAACACTTGGATTTTAGTTATTCAGAGGTCGAGACTTTAATATTTGTGTGCATATGAAGTTCTGTATTTGAATTGGTAACTGGGATGCTTTTACAACTGTTTGCAATCGTGAACGCAGTTTCCTTTTCCGCCAACTTTTCATGTCAAAATCAAGGAATCTTCTTTTCGTTACTCGCAAAATCGCATCTATGATTAGCGATAGTCACTATCTGGCAGCAGCATTAGTCATTCGTAGTGGTCAAAGTGAAACTTGAGGAGCTCTCACAACTACGGTACCACAGCGTCTTGGCGACGGACATTTCGTAATCAGTTCTGTTGGCTAGTTGATTGTATGGAGATACGGAGGTTGTACGGTATTTCAGGAAGTCATTTTATGAGCATGATGTCAAGACATATAACTTCGCTGTTCGTTTTAAGGTAGAATCGATAGAAAAACCTTCCACAATTTCATAAGCTGCATGCGTTGGGTCGATACCCATGGCTTTAATGAATAGGACCACGTTAACTTGAAGCATTTGTTAAGCTACGATTTTTATTTGAGTTGGACTATTTTACTGGTGTTGTATCAGTCCACATGTAAAGATATCAATATGGTCAATTTTGTTTTACTTGCTGTAAACGGTGTATCATTGATTTGTATATAATTTGATAGGGTGAACCATGAAACAGATTGTATTGAATACTTTGTTGAAGACTTTAGTAATAATGCTATGAAGACATTTACTGAAGTTTTAGACGTTAACCTTGAAAGCTACCTCTAATTCCCGCATAAACAATATTATAGGTACTTGATAGTTCATGCAGGTGTTGACTGTTTGATACTGAAACTACAGTACGAAACATGCAATTGCATATAGTTTTCTTTATGGGAGTGCAAGTTTGCTAGTCAAGGAAGAATATGTCTTTAGACTAGAAGTGATGCAGTACTGTTGAAATGGGTATAAAGTTTTGACATTAAGGTAGTATGCCGAAGCAAGATTGCAAAGGTGTATATTTGTGGTTAACTTGAACTTTACCAGGGTTTTTTTGGGGGGTTTAGGAGCCCAGAAAGGCTCAATTTGCCAGTGTAGCAAGTGTTTGTTGAGGATTACCAAGTAAATGTATCAGGAGAAGCATGAGGGAGGACTGTGAAGTAAGTACATACCTTTTAATGCCCTTGTTGCTCGTTATCACACCTATATTGAAGGGAAATCTTCGTGGATATGTTCACGGCGATGTTTAGGCACCAATTTCTGTTGTTGGGATGCATGGGGAATGCCCTTCGAAATGTACCCCTAACTCCTCAGCAAGGCACCCCCGGACCACGACTCACCCCTAGGGGGACTTGTTAATGTATGGGGAGTCTAATGATATATAATATACCCCCCTAAACCCCAAACTAAAAACCCGGAATAGTCCAGGTTCACCTATTTACTAATTTTACCAAATGTTTGACTTGAAAGGCCTGATCATGCAACCAGTGTGCATTATTAGCCTTTATTATAGAGTTTCCATTAATGAGAAAAGAAACTGACTGTGGTTGCGTAGGACAAGGGGATGTTTACGCATTATATAGTAGAACAGATTGTTGTGTCTTAGTAGTTTAAAATGAATATGAGTGTGCTGGCCCTTGTACTTTAAGGACTTTTAAAGGCAGGTGGAAGATTTGAGAAACCAAGAGATAGATGAAATTGAAGTAACCTGGAAGGATCTAAGGGAAAGGAGTGTCTTTGAGTAGCTAACTTAATGTGATAGCTTGTAAGTCAGTCATAAAACCTGTTAGATTATGAAAAATTGAGGCAAGGTTGTGATCATGGCAGTTATGATAACTTTTATTTCAATTTTAATTCAATCTTGCAACAGCTGCAACAGTGGAAAAATTATACTTGCGTGAAGCTATATATAGATTCCGTACATTAACACCTGTATACAAAAGCTATGTAAATCTAACTATGTATAGTTATTAGCCTTAAAGTTCATGGCATAGAACTTGTTTTGGTGAAAAGTTCTGACCTTTGGTTTGGAGTAATGTCTTTGGTGGCAGTGAGGATGGGTTAGAAAGGAATTAAAAATCTTTTGCTATGACAAGCTAAGCACAAAGTGATTTTGGCATTGATATCTGAATTACTGGTTGGTTACATAATGTGCGTCTGCTACTGGATCACAGCAGCAAAGAACAGCTGACAGAAATATTTGGCGTTGATAATATTTGCATGCAAACATGTGTAGACACATACAGTCAAAATTCATTATCTCGTAAGCATACTGTCTAGATCAGAATTACATATAAATGTGGATATACACAAATTTGTTGCTGGTGATAGATATTTTGTGTGTATAAAATTTTATGTATGTAACTTCATAATGCAGTTATATGTATAGATGTAATGTAGTTTAAAGTTTTCAATTTGTCTCAAGTTGTAGCTAGTTTTTAGTTAATTTGTTCTCGTTAATTATTCTGCTTTAGCCTCGTGAGATACCAGACAAATGGCAACATGATATGTTTGATGGTAGTGGTGGAGCAAAGAGGACTGGAATTTCCACTGGTGGAATTAATACTGGTTCTAAGTTGCATGTATCCAATCTTGATTTTGGTGTTACAGACTCAGATATAAATGTAAGTTTGGGCATTGCATAAAAGTATTAATTGTATGTTATAGGCTTGTATCAAGCATTGCTGTGATCATGTAACTGATAAAATGTTAAATTTACATGTTCATGATATACGGTAGCAAGGGAATGTTTAAAAAGGACTTGACAAAGTGGTTCTAATATACATTCATGTATACCGTTGACCTTCAACTTTTTTATTGTTTTTCCTTTGTCTCAGCTGTTCCCTGAAGGAAAAATTGTGGGTGTTATTCAAATACTAATGTCTCTTGTATTGCACACTCGAGTGAAGTGTATACTTGTGAATTAGATTTGTAGCAGTCGTAACCTGAAGATTTTCCAGCTGAAGAATCAGTGATGAATCCATCGTAAGCCACGACATCACTGATGTTAGAAATTGTGTTTTTCAGCGCTTTTTGCATATTTTTTCTAATCATCGACCTCAACAAGAACAGTAAAGCATTTCAACCAAATGTTAATGTTTCCCACAGAACTGCATATAGGTACCAGCTGTACAAAATCATTTGTGACTGTCAGTATGACCATGCATGAGCTAGAGAATCAAAAATGTAAACATCCTAATGCCCACTCTCTTAGAAATATTTCGCATATCATAGCAGTGTATCATCATGTTGTCATATACCTTCAGTGTATCATCATAGCAGTGTATCATCACACTGTCATAGAATTGCAGTGTATGTTGGATCATACACCTCGCAATAATGAATGAAGTACTTGTTGAGAATTTGGTATAAATGTGTGTTAATATGTGTATTAAATTTCCTTACTTTTTTGCAAGATAGAAAGAGCTCTTAGCCGTAATGCAAGTACACATAGTTTGTGCACGTCCTTCTGATTTTATTTAGCTGTACACATTTTGGGTATCCCACTCCAGTGCTTTAAAAGGTTTTATTATTTTCACAGCTGTTGTTCATACTATTGTTTTTGTAAGTATAATAAAATAAGTATAAGCACATGTATAATAAGAATGTTCACTATGTATCTTGTAGACTTGTATTTCCAAACTCAATTTTCTCATTCAGGAATTGTTCACCGAGTTTGGTGAGTTGAAACGAGCAGCTGTCAACTATGATCAATCAGGAAGATCTCATGGAACAGCAGAAGTTGTGTTTGTCAGGAGGGAAGATGCATCCAAGGCTTTAAAGACTTATAATGGAGTACCCCTTGACGGTAAGTGTCACAAATTGTTTTATAGCTTAAATGTATTCACTGTCACTAGGTTCTTTGAAAATAACAAACAGCGTGATATCATTAATTATTTTAAATTTCTTGACTTACTTTTTGATCTACAGGTGCCATTTGTTTACAGCTACTTTCATTAAGAGAGATTGAAACAATACCAAGAATGACTTTTATATTTCAAAATATAATCATTTTTTGAGAACTTCTCTTGAATATTTCTCAACCTAATAATTGTTGGTCAAGTTGGTTACTTTGAACAACAGTCAAAACATCTGCAGAAAATCTTTGTATCCCAAACAACAAATCTAAAATAAACTGCTCTAAAATACTTTTTAGGGGCATATCGTAGTTTGAGAAACACTCTGTTGGTAATTTGTTCTCCTGTCATCCTGTACCTGATAATTTTCAAGTGTAAGAACTGGAGACAGGATACAGGAATAATTAAACATGTTTCATTACTTCTGTAGCAGAAAAGTTGTATTTCTACTGAGCAATTATAACTGAAATAACATTTTTCTGTTTTACTTAATGACAATAAGCAGAGTAAAACAGTAAATAATCATTGTTTGGAGCATTTTGTGAGTTTGACTTCCATAATTTTAGATGCAAATTATTCCAGAGTCATTTTAACAGTTGGAAAACTTGAAGGACATTTTATGTGAATGCAACTTTAGGGACAATTTATTATCTAATTGCTTTTAGTTTTCTTACAGAATATAACCTAAAATTTCTCTTCTGGTTACTTTAAGTATTTTTATTTTGCCCTTAAGAATACAGAAGGTTAAAAGAATGAAGTGGTTGCAAAAATTATTGTCCAAGGACATGTAAAAATCTCATTTCATTATTTCTGACACATTTGTGAAATGCCGTCATTCTTCACAAACAGACAAAATCTCAAACTACAATGATGCATCATTTTGCAGTTTTCTCAATAACCAATAAAGTAAAAGTCAACCATATGCCAATAAAATTAAACAAAACAACAATTCATAACATTTGGTAACTGATTTCCCCATGTGTGTGTTGAAGCTATTTTTATCATTGACTAACTTAGTAACAGCAAATCTTTTAACTGTTCACTGAATTCACACTTCTGATTCACTCATAATATAATGCCATGGTGTTGGATGAATGGTCAATGATCACTTAATCGTGTTCCTTCTCACTTTTAATCCCTTCAAAAACAGCTCTTTTATTAAGCCTGCTAAGACTTTGTGAGCATGAGGTGGTCTTAATGAAAAAATGAACACTAACACAAAACATTTTGTTTTTAACTGTCAACAGTTTGTATTTTTTATCTTAAAATTTGTTGAGCATCATCATCATTGAAGCATTTTGCTGCTGTTGTTGTGGTAGAACATTCACTGTAGTTCTTTGCATGTTCTTAAATTGGTCAGCCAATAATGTTTCCTTTTTTCATTAGTCATTTAGTTCCTCCTCTCCAAGTTCTTGGTTTTTCGCCTTTAAATTGAGTTCCTGCTGTTCAATGACAGTTCTTCTTTTTTTCCGTCTGCAGTTCCTTTCTTCTCTGTCATCCAACCATTTTGTGGTCTCTTTTCCAAAACCCCTGTCACATTTTGCCTTTGTTTCGTCAGAGTTCTTCTGTCTTGTTTCTGGACATGTTTCTAAACATTTTCTGTGCATTTCAACAGCTTTCGTCTGTTCTTCCCCTGTTTTCTTCTTTTGCATTTCATATTAATGATCATGTTCTTTGTTTGTCTCTTCAATTTTTGAATCCACTTCATCATACCTGGGGCAATACCAGAAGCTCTCCCTCAGCAGACTTTTTCTTGTGTTTAATTATTAGCTTGTTGAAGTGGGCACAAACTGACTGATCATCAACTTTAAAGCTTGAGTCTCCAATTTGTTGTAAGGACTCGGTAATTTGTTTCCATACCCCAGACCTCTCTGGAGTAGTGCCTTTTCAATACTTCTATGGCTCATACAAGAGATGCTCTCTCACAAAGAGAACATCATGAGCTCTTGTCCACTTCTTACATGGCTGGTTTCCGAATAAAGAAAAGATCTGTTTTATTTTCCTGGGTAAAAATGAATCTCAAGAATGCTGACAGCTGTAAGGAAAAATGAAACAAAAAAAAATTCGACTAAAATCAATTTATGTAGTTAAAATCTGGACAAATAGCAATATAGTGGGAATGTGTCAGGTGGGGCAAGGTGAAGCAAATGACATTTTTGTTTGTGCTCTGTTGGGAATGTAGGTCAGCAGGCACAGACAGAAAGCAATACTTGTTAAATTCAGTGGAAACTTAAAAATGTATTACTTCACCCTGGTGTAACTCTTCTGACTTTAGCCCTTTGTAAATCATGAAAATTTTCAATATAACCAATCCTTTCATTCTCCAAATATTGCATAGTCTGGGAAAGCTTTCCTATGCAAAAATTTGTACATGTAGGAACATGTGGCTAGGTACGTTCATTTGGCTTGACTAATAGTATATTAGCAGTTTTTGATTGTTTCCATTTTTGCAGGAAACTTTGAGCTCCAAGAAAACATAAGTAAATAAATGGGAATTAAGGCTTAGACCTTCCACATACTCAAAGAATTTCTTCTAAGCTTTTAAAATTTAGCAGGAAGCATAGAAAGTGATTTCCTCTGGAAATTACTTGTTTGATGATCCGCTTTGCAAACTTCCTTCCATGACCATTTCGCTCACATTATTGACAATGTAAAAAGTGCTGAAACTAATTTTCGTATAAGCACATGTTACAAACTTATCTGGGGAGTCCCTTGCATTCTCGTTCTTGTCAGCATTGTCATATCATAAGGTCTTTTGAATTGTGTAGCCTGGAAGTTTTCCGCAAATTTTGGGGTCATTTCTGAAAGTGAAAGCCTTGCTTTTTACCTAAAAAATGTGAGATGTTTTATTAGTCTACATGTTGATCAATTAATGATGCCATGCATACATTTGGCAGTCACTTTGTATATATTAGGTGTTCTGCCTCTTTGGCAGGTCCAACATGTTATTTCCTTCAATACTCCTGCACCTCTCTCTCTCTCTGTCTTCATCTCTTCATAATTCCTCCACCTTTTATTTTGTCTATTATCATGATTCTCTTTCTTCCTCTTGGTCTTTTGCCTTCAAACTGTCCCTCGAGTACATCCTTCAACAAGCTGTCATGTCTCAAAGCATGACGTACCCAGCTCTTTTTCCTCATGTGGATTGTCTCAGCTATTTGCAGTTTAGCTTTGCCAACCCTTAACAGCACAGCTTCATTGCTAACATGATCTGACCTTTTCTCCAATTTTCTCCAAGTCCTCATCTCTAAGGCGTCAATTCTTTTCCTGTCAGCCTTCCTCATAGTCCAGGTCTCTGCTCCATACAGCAGAACACTCCAGACAAATGCACCATTTTCTTCCGTAGCTGCAAGTCAAG
>JANTCA010073077.1:0-15315 GCA_024741275.1 Chironex yamaguchii
ATAGATAGATAGATAGATAGATAGATAGATAGATAGATAGATAGATAGATAGATAGATAGATAGATAGATAAATAAAACTTGTGCCGAAGTTTAAAGGACTTGGTCATAAACTACAACTCAACTTACAAGGACAAAAATTTCTTTCAATTAGTATTTGATCTCATAACGTGATAAACTTTGTCTTTCATGGCTTCAAATTTCCATTAGACAATAAACTTCTGTAAGATTAGACCTAAAGTCTAAGATTGCTTGACAGTGCACGTTGAGATTAGAAAGCATGTAAGGATAACACGCTAACCTTTTTGCAAATATCTTGTCTTAAGTCGAACACTCCTCTAGTCGCGTTGATATCTAAGCAACACTCTTGTCATCTTTAAAAACAAGTTTAAATATCATTTAATGGATAAATTGCTGTGAAATCAAGGTTTTCTTAAATTCCACATTGTTATTATGCAAAGATTGCATGCAGAAGTTGAAAATGTCTGGATGTAGTGACCAGAAGGATCAAAATGATTACAAAACAAGAGCACCGACATTCAAAATTGCTCCTCTGTATACGTCAATAAAGTGACAAGATCTTATAAATAGATTATCCAACCACTAAGACCTAGAAATGATCTTGTTTTCTTTGCCACCTGAAATCAAACTTTGCTGTACAAGTGAAGTGTCTGGAAGTGACATTGAATTTAAGCAACCACATTGCGTCTGACTGAATTCACTGAATAGGATATTGACATGAATATATCATCATCATTTCAGGGACTTAAAAAACCAATGTGACGTAATGTTTGCAAGTACGTAATGCACAGAGTCACGTTCTGTTCTGTTCATAATGCAGACTTTTCCACTTCCAATATTGTTTTTGCTTACCTTTTTCAGTATTGTTGAGTTTCCTTATTTAAGGAAGTATGTTCGTTGTTGTTAAGACCTATTGATTAATAAATTAAAAGAAATTTACCGTAAACACTACTCACCTACGTTTTACTAAATTACTTATATCAAGGTTTTGGAGGTTTGCAAGTCCTCAAAAGGTAAGGATAATGAAGTTTTATAAGATATTGATTCGTATAAAAATTTTATATTTTACAAAGAGAACGATCATATATTAAATTTTGTTTCTTATTTTTTCATTTGTATAAATTTTGTTTCTTATTTTTTCATTTGTATAACATTTCCTTGTCTCTTGGTGATTTGCTGGGAGTGCCTCTTATCGAACATTCCCTCGCACAAAAAATCTCGTTTTCTAGTTAATGCAATTAATTTTATATCATGTTAATTTATATCTTCGTCATTAATTAGCTGACATATCAACCGGCAATGGCGGGATGATAAGCATATTTGTCTTTAGGCATTTGTGTTGTTTCAAAGAGAAATTGCTGACAATAAACCATGAAATGACAGCAAACTAGCACGTAGCAATATCTTAAGACAATCTATTAACATTGCTGTTAAACGTGATTTTATAAGTGTCAGCAGAAACTCTAAAGTTTCGAAGTATCAGGATTACAATACAATTAGTAGAAGTAGTTATGGAAACTTAATTTATTTGGCCACGACATTAAAATATTATTCTAAGTCTCACTTTACAGGTAACTTGGAATTGACTGCTCGAATCTTTAACACGGAAAATCGAAATAAACTTAAGTAACACAATATTTCTAACAATTACAATTGCTCTGCCTAAAATTTCATTAGTTCTGGATGTGTCCACTTTTTATTTTTTAAACAAAATACGTAATAAGTGCTGTTATTGCAATGTTCATAATTTTATTGACGATGTAGTTCTTTGCATTATTGTGGTATCCTAAATCCTTAACACACTGATGAAACCTGTTGACGTTTTACCAAATATCCCATGAGTACTGATTGATAGGTTGATGAATTTGACTTCTTCATACTGATTTGCCAGCTCTTTATTCACGTTATCATACTTTTGCCGTTTGCGTAGAGAGTTATCGTGCAGAATTGATTTAAAGCCAGGAGTCAGTTCCAGGGTGTGTAGGCACTTACTGGATAACGTTAAAAGAAGGTCGGGAAGTAATTCGTGTCCAGTTAAGACTGAGGGATTGAGATAGCCAGAAAGATCAACAGAGATAACTATGAAGTGGTGGTAGTAGTATCAGTAGTAGTAGTAGTAGTAGTAGTAGTAGTAGTGTAAACTCAATTTATTTCTTTATGACGTTAAAATACAATTTCAAGTCTCACTTGGAATTGACTACTTGAATCTTTTACATGGGAAACATAAACTTAACTAACACAATATTTTCCAGAACTACAATTACTTTTTTCTAAAGTTACATTAGTTCTGGGTGCGTCCATTCTTTATTTCTTAAGCAAAATACGTAATAAGTAGTTCTTATTGCATTGTTCATGTTTTTTTTAACGATGTAGTCCTTTGCATCATTGTCGTATCCTAAACAGTAGTAGTAATAGTAGTAGTAATAGTTGTAGTAGTTCGATAGTTTCCGTGCTCAAAAGTGACATTATACATAAGCAACTGACTATCCTTAATGAAAGACTAGTTTCTGGTGGAAAGCGGTCCATCATACAGAATGGCTAAAGAAAGACAACCCAAACACACAGCTTAGAAAATCATATGATAAAAATCGTGACAAATATTTATGACCATCATCACCGAAGGCACGTTTTAGGGGAAATGGGTTCTAGCTTTTAACATTTCACACAGCTGATATCACGTTCTCAATGCTAAATTACATCTGTTCGGTCTCTTTATTGACCGTCCATTTGACTTGGATTACCTTAAAACGTGATCTATGTCACTTTAACAACAAAATGCTTTGACGATTATACGGGATTTGCAGAGAAGCTTTCAGGCAAAAGGGGATTTGAACCAGGACCCTTTTTATTGATGCATCTAATGAGGTATGAACTCAGGAACTACTACACTAAAAGTTTTCAAAACCAGCGCTCTGATAAAAAATCTAGTCATACCAAATAATTCGCTCTTATGCTCCTGAACACTTGAATCTGTTTAGCAAAATGACTCTGTTTTATTAGGGAAGAAAGCTGGAGAGTTTTTGGCTGATCACTTGCCATTCTGGAATATGAGGTTCTTACGCCACAAAAATGTGGCGTAATGTAAAGAATTTCGTATTTAGTTGGCGAAAATGTGGGCTTGGGTTAATAAAGTAATGCCAACTGATAAAATTACAGAGTATGCATGGGAGTAGCCAAAATTTCAATGGCGTAGATGTTAACAGCCTCTGGCGTAAATCTGTGGCGTAGAGAATCAATAGATTCCATTATGGGCTCAGTTGTTTTGTTTTGATTTCGGGTTCAGTAACGCGCCCACTGCCCTCTCATATTTCTTAACATCAAATCTTACTTTCAATAATGGTTCATTTCTTTGTATGACTTCACTGATATTTAACTCAGCATGACTGGAGCACGAGAATAGTTATGGTAGACATGACATAGTCCTTAACTTACTGCAATTCCGTCGATCAAATGAATGTTATTTAGGCTGATCGTCTTTTACAATCACGCCCACTGTTGTTTTTTCTGCAATATCCAATCGTGTATAGCTATGATGACTTCAATTGATCTTTGTGATAAGATGGATCGTTAGCTATCAAAGGCACGTTCTTTTCATAGTTTTTAGCACAGGTGAAAATGACGAGTACGCAGAAAGTCATTATCCGTCTGTAATAGTCTGTTTACGTGAAAATTAATGAGACTTTTTCTGTGCTCTCTCGTAAAAATTCGTGAGGTGTTAGCTGTTGTCGAATGTTGATAATGGGGGATAAAGTTCTTTGCAATTAGCGTAAGGCGTCATTGAGCTTGCTTTAGGTTACTAAATGGCACCATCTCTTTCCTTGTACTGTTCATTTTCTGAAAGACGTTAGCGCATACTGGTCTTCAAATCACGTTCTAGAGGCATTACCTAATTCCAATTTAAGTCTTTGAATTAAGAAGTAATCAATTGTGTCTTTTTATAGTAAAAACATTGACAAGTCCAACTATATTTGACAGCTCTATATCATAATTTTTGACTTTGAAAACTATGATTCGTGCTAACATTTCACGTACTCATATGCTCAAAATTGGATCATATGGGACTGAAGATTGAAATGACAAGACTTCAGACACGGCTGCTGTAAAATGAACCCGAATTTGTCGTTTGAAAAACATATTTTCTGCCAAGCCTGGTGGGAATGGTTCGGGGAAAGTGGTAAAGGTAGACAGCATGGCATTTATCATGTTCATTAACGGTCAGGTCTCATCCAAAATGAATCAGACACGCCATGTTGGACTAAATCGAGACATAGTCACAATCTGCAATATGCAGTGAAGGGGAGTGAGGATAAAAGTACTAAGTAATAACTATTTTTATATTCTTCATAAGTATTAAACATTCTTTAATTTATTGCTCTTTTTCTCTTGCCTTATCATGGGTTGATTCCTTTTATTATTGGTAAATTGTCGTTCCTAATTCAGGATTGTCGTCCTCTATTTTAACGATCCAATGTGATCATTTCCAGACAAAAACCCTAACAAATGCCTTTGTTACTTAAAATGATTTTCATGTGGATATTCTCTCGTAAGAGTAAGAAAGTGGAAGAAAAAAAATCAACCCTTAAGGTCTTTTTATCAAGCAAATTAAAATTTTGTATCCCCATTAAAATGCCTTTTTATCTCCAAAAACAAGGTATAATGTGATTACTACATCATATTTGTGCTTTAAATACACATATCAGATTTCATAAAAGGGCATAAATGGTTCAGATACTGTTCATCTACCCGTGTGCAAGACTTACAACAATACGTTCATGCACACAAAAAGAGATACAAAAGTGGACACAAAGAGACACAATGATAGGTATACATACAGATACACATAAGACACCCAGATAGACACACGGATACACAGACAGAGAAACAGAACAGACCAATTGATAAAACCACAGATACATACAGGTAGACACATTAGCGTGCGCAAAGGCAGGTGCACAGAAAGAGATACAAAAACGGACACATAGAGATACAATGATAGATGTACATACAGATACACATAAGACACCCAGATAGACACACGGATACACAGACAAAGAGACAGAACAGACCAATTGATAAAACCACAGATACATACAGGTAGACACATTAGCGTGCGCAAAGGCAGGTGCACAGAAAGAGATACAAAAACGGACACAAAGAGACACAATGATAGGTATACATACAGATACACATAATACACCCAGATAGACACACTGATACACAGACAGAGAGACAGAACAGACAAATTGATAAAACCACAGATACATACAGGTAGACACATTAGCGTGCGCAAAGGCAGGCGCCAGAAAGAGATACAAAAACGGACATAAATAGACAGAATGATAGATATACACATAGATACACAAAGACAGACACATACGGATACAAAAACAAAACTGTCGTCATAATATAAACTCTCAGAAAATATATGCAACATCCCGTCTACACTGAACTTCTTTTGTCGTCTTCAAAACAGCAAAGTTTACAACGGAAAACAAACGGTAAGCCTTAACGTAACATGCAATATCTTTCTCGTTTCAAAACATTTCAGACTGCAGCATACACAGACGAACAGAGTAAAATTAAAGCGATTTTTCGAACACTGTAAGGTATTGTGAGCATTATCATACTTTCTGCCTGACGTGTAGCCGCAATATTACTTTTGAATATCAGTAATACATTTAACTTCGATTCCAGTATGATAAAAATAGACCTATGTCTTGGGCTACTTACAGACCAATAGACTTGAAACAGCAAAATATGTGCAAGCAAAAGGCATTATTGTCTCTTAATCTCGGGCTTCAAACTCGTTTTCATTGAATGCCTAAATAGTCCAGTGATAGTATGGAAGAAATCCTTTTGTTTCACCTTTTTATTTATTTCACGTTTTTATTTATTTGGTAGAACTTTAATTAATCAAGCCATTATGAAGGACAGCATTACAGAAATTTTAGACCGATAAAAAGTTCATTTAACCATCTAATTGCACTTATAGTTATTCGTTGTATACATTGTCCTCCCAATTGATAATGCTCATAGGTAAATTGTAGAAATGTCAAAAATCGAAAGATTTAACGTTTACTGGCCCGTCTAGAAGGAAATTTGGCCAAATTACCTCTCTATTTGGTATGATACGTCCTATCTCCTAATGTTAAAGAATCCTTTGAAAAATTCCTGGATCTAGACAGTGATCCAAATCACCCCTAAAATTCAACAATTTGTTCCTTATCCCAGGCCGTACACTTCCTGAACATTTCCTCAGAACTGATCCATATGTTTGTGAGTTATCTTGCTAACGAAACAAACGAACGAACAAACATACAAACAAACCCTGACAAAAAATAATCTCCTGGCGGAGATAATGAGGGTAATTGTTTCAGATTTGTTTATCCAAGGCAAATTTTAATGAAAATAGCAGATTGCTGTCAAAGAAAATCCTTGTTACTAATGTAGCTGAGACTGTGTCAGGCTAAAATAATATACTTCATAGTCACCAGCTTTTATTGGGAAGAACTGTTCTTTATTCTCCTCTTATTATTCCATTATTTTCTTAGTGTTAGAGTTCACAGAAACATTAGCTTCCAAGGTCGTATTCTCTTCCCCTCTAATCTGCCACGGCGCATTGGTTTAACTTAAAAGAAAGTTTTCATATCCAAGGCCTGAACACTTCCTAGTCAAAAACCAGGTCCACACCTCCCGTTCTAACAGCAGATACCTCTACCGCAACTCTGTTGAATCCAAATGGAGTCTGTAAACATTGCTATCTTTCTCATTTCCAAGACGTATCTTTAATCTGCTTAATGGATAACAAATGCTTGTAGAGTATCTTACATCTCATTCTATGGAGATGAAATGAGGGTTTTATGCCTCGAGTTTTCTTAGGCATCAGCAATTCACATACCCCATGAACCATTGTCCTAGATAGTACAGATCACCTCATAACCTAGATGCTACGTGTGTTATTGAGGTTACTCGTCCTGGTTGTCACGTAATTAGTTTTAAAGAAATCTCAGGATCACGAAATGTCTTTTTTATTTCTCCCCCTTAAAGGAGTTGGTACGCTGTCTTTTCTTTGTTGCTACTTCCGGTTAAAACCAAAAGTCAGTCTTCAAAAAATTCTCGTACCTGTAGTTCGGTTTATAGATTGCCATCCACTGATAAGGATTGTGTACCTACCACACAAAATTGCTTAGTAGTATATGAATTTCTGTGCCGATGTGAAGCACGGTATGTAGGTCGCACTTGTCAAGGATTGGGTGACAGGATCAAACAACATGTTCCAGCCACTGTGCGCCTAGCATCAATTCCTTCTAGAGAACAGCCATCTCGCGCTTGCAAAGTGAAAATGACTGCCAAAACATGCGATTGTGCCATAGGCCAACATTCCGCCAAAATGTATACGGACGAGAATTTTCGAATAATTGGCATAGCTAGATCGTCCTTTCATCTAAGCGTATTGGAGTTTATCTTCATTTAAACAGGAAAACCAGTACTCTGTAGGCAGAAAGAGTTCGTATTTTTAATAGGAATCTTCCAATAATGATTTGTGTCTTCATTTTCTTTCTGTCTTTTTGCCTTTTTTTATGATTGGCTGGTTTCGACCCATGTTTCTTATAAAAATGTTGATATATATAGCACAAAGGTTTGGTGAAGGGCATTCAAAGTCCTTGGTATAACGAGCCGAAACCCAGCGGTGGGTAAAGGGAAATTCATTATTTTTGTCTGTGTTTCGGCTTAAGCCTTCATCTGTGTCAGATATATGTAATACCTCAACAGACACAGTGCTTTTTTAATATATTTGTCAAGAGTGAGCATTACCACAATAGCTGCACTAAGTGGGAGCCGAGCGGGCTCGAACTTGCAATCCTCAGACTTAAAAGTCAACACTCAAACCTACATATATATACTTTCGTTTCTGACGATTCATGCGTGTCAGACGAAAAAAGCTTTTTAGTATGTTCTTAGTGTAATGTCACACATTTTAAAGACGAATTTATTGTAGCACGACGTCGGAAATTGTCAAGGTGATCTTCTTACTGTTGTTCACAGACAACAAATATTTGACCCATGATTTTGGAAGAATTTTGAATTGTAAAATTTCAGTATCCTATGCAAAATAAAGCAATTGATTTTATTGTGAAGAAATGATTTTAAAGAAGGGCAGGGTTGACAGACTTCTAATAAGCCCTTTCAAGATCAGTTTTGCATGATAAACATAACTTTATAGAAATGATGAATATTACCGATAACCAATCCTGATAACCTTTATCTTTGAGACTTCCGAAATGTGAAAACTAGCTTTATGGTTAATACTTCACAAATTCTGCCAACTTGTTGTTGTGTGTTTAAATACATCTTAATTCTGATATAAAAATATATTGCCGCACAGGCCACTATGCTAGGTCTGGTTCAGTCTAAACGTTGGAGTATCTGTCGGTGGGCCTAACTTCCCATTTTAACAAATATTTTCAGTTGATAACATTTGTTAAAGGGCTTAATCAGACAATTCGCTTATGCCTATGTCCTAGAAACAGTCTCTCTCTATTTTTCTTCTGCTTTATACATTACTGCGTCTTGAACCCTACGTTGATATGGAAAATTTTCGTCAAATGAATAAAAGTTAAATGAGTATGAGATGAAATGCACGAAAATGATCTGCTTCTGTTTCATACAAAGACAATCAGAATTATAGTTTGTAATGCAATTCCAAGTTGTATTAGGAGTGCCCCATCGTCCCCTTATAAATATTGATTAATCCTAATTGATGATTTCAATTCGTTATGTCGTTATGATGGAATTAGCAGTTTTTGTGAGACCTGCCCACTTAACACCTTTTCATTTTCGTGGTTAATGACGTCAGCGATCACGATGTTTGTAAGATAAAGCAATTACGCTTGCTTTTTGGTCCCACACTGAAATTCCCAAACAGTGACGCCGTGTTAGTCTTTTTGAAATAAACAAGAAAACAGCAAGCAATCCAAGCAAATAGTCACATTTATTGCAAAACAGGATATTTTGCAATCATAAAGTGTTTGTTTTGTAGACATGGACTTCGTTAAGTTAGAATTTAAAACGATAGAGAGGTCAGAATTCCATGACGTCGTTGCGTATTTCAGTTTGACATACTGTGTGATTAAACGTCTTGAAATTTCAATAAGAGCAACACTTTTGTTGTCAAATAGTATTTGGTGAAAGAAAATTGAAAAGACAAATCTCAAACTGATGATCATTTCTTGAATTTTTGAACAAAATCTCAGTTTGTCGACTATTCACAGCGTCTCTGTAATCTAGTATTCTCTTCCCTAGTAAACCAGTAACATTCATAACTTTTATTTCTTCACCTTCGCAGCCTGAGGGACTGTGGCTACACCACTGTGTAAACTTACTCCACGACTCTCTCTTCTCAGCTGTTTTTGTAGCCTCCTCTGCACTTATTGCTGTCCTCACTTTGATGTTATCCATTGATCGTCCTTTGCTTTTCTCCAATTTCGTTCTGAGTAACACATACCCTTAAATATAATTTTTTAATCGACCTTGGTATTCATCCTTAATAGCAGTTTTTATTGCAAAGAATATAAATGAACAGATTTGCAGTTTTTGTAGAAACCTTTTTAGAATCTTAGCATCGCAAAAGTGGTCAAAGAAAAAATGATTAGCTCCAAAACTTTGGTATTGCATGCTACACGTTTCGTTATAAACAAAAAGGTCTATGTTTATCCCTTTGCAAATTCCAAAGTTTATTTAATAACACGTTGAATCATTTATAACCAAATTACACAACTCCCCACACTATTGCTTAGGACCAACATTTGACGGCAGCGTTGAGTGGCTAAATTCCATCCAATCGCAGATTTGTGCTATCGTTGGATGTCAAGTGGTGCCTAAGGTTTTATTTTGACTTTATATTCATCAGAACTAGATGGATAGCTTTAACAAATATTCTGATTACATAAATATGTTACTTGTCATATAACTGCATTACATGAATTGTCGAATGTTCACTTTCTTGATAAGTGAATTAAATCAATGTCCATGATTTATCACCATAAATGTTAGAAGGGTTAGCATCTCTGAAATCCCCCATGTTTGCCAACGTTACTGACGTCATTTCTTAGATGTTGTTGCAAAAGGCACATAAAAGTGGATAACTGATTAATACCTCCTGATATTCTAAAGGAGTTTAAATACAATTCTATTCAAACTTATCACCTTTTACAAATTCAGGGTGTTAAGTGAATGTTCTTCAAAAAAGGCAGCTGGAATCGCTGTAATTGCGGGCGCCACAATATGATAATGGATCGACCGCACTTGAGTTTAAAGTTCAGGGTAGACAAAAATGTCTACTTCCATTGTGAGTCACTTATATTAGAAAGTAACTGTTAATGGTACAATTTAACTGTTGAGATGCATACCGTACAAAACACCATATAAAACATCTATCCCTTAAGTCCAACCTTTCAATAATATTTCACTTTTTTTGCACAGTTATAGATCAGAACATGTTGCCATTGCAAGCAATACATACGTAATGTCTCATTAAATAGAACTGCTTATAAACACTAAGGAGCATCTTTATGAACATGTGTCACAGAAACATATGTATTGCATAGTTGTGCTGATTTTATTTCAACAAAATTCGTCTCGGCTAATGAAATACATGTGTGTACGTGTGTGTATGTCAATGGTCTCTCTAAAGTATATTTCTCTGTGAAGGAGTGTGCGTATTTTTAGTGGTTGTAATCTTGATACGTATATGTATAAATATATGTATATATATATATATGTAAACATACGTGTATAATTCTTATATATATTCCTATATATATATATGTATGCTTATTTACAAAGTAATAGCAGATAACGTCACATGTGCTCTAAAGCAAGGCAGTAGGATTATGACATATCAAAAATATCTTTTACATCACTGTCACGGTTTAGAAAGATTGGTTACTTAGCACTAACACTCAAAGTGCAACAGTATATTTTAGCATGAAAGTAAGATTGGTATGTTATGTTGATGGTACATTAAGATTGGTATGTTGATGGTACATTAAGATTGGTATGTTGATGATACATTGTGATTTATAATTAACATATTAAACATGTGAGCAAAAACGTTTGTCAAAGTAAACATCCTATTTCGTATGGGCTATCTACACATTCGCAGAATATTTAAATTTTGAATCTTCTTCACTCAAAATCAAAATTGCCGAGTCCGTGTTGTGTTCTTCTACCGAGTTTATCTTATTTGAAGTAAGCATGTTCTATAGTCAAGGCAAGCAAGAGGCTTCCGTTATGTCCACGTATCTCAATAAATACTTCAACTTACTGTACACATGGACAGTATTTTCTCCTTTTCTTGATCTTGCAAAGACGTGTTTATCCTAATTTGAAAATAGTATACTGTCCAAGGATCATTTTGCGCTAGTTATGTATAGGACCAATCTTATTTCGATCGCAGGTTGCAACAAACTTTCATTACTTACTTGAATTTATTACAGATGCGAAATGAAATGAAAGTGTTCTATTTGTTGAAAAGTAATAATAAAAGATTTTTGCATAATACGTAATCGATTAAGAGCTTCAATCACTGCATTTTGGCAATAAAATATACGCAAGTTACTTATTAGTTTTTAGCTCCTCAAGGTAAAAGTTTAGTCTGGATCGCTGAGATCTTGAAAAGGTTTCCCTCTGATTCAGTATCAAGAACGCTACACGGTAAGCTAATGCTAATATTTTTTACATGTTTCCTCTAAGTCAACATCAAGCTGGCTTGAGATTTTTCATTTGCTAATAAAAAGGCACTGAATGTATGCCAAAGTAAAATTTAAGGTACCTGAACTAAACGTTTTCAGCATTTGCTTCAATGTTATATTATTTCTTTGGAGATGATGCAAAAATGATCACCTGCGTTTAAATGTGATTGAGGATGTTATCCCGGTCAAGGTCATTTTGATTAAACGTTGCCCCTTTCTTTTCTGGATTAAAATTGCTTTTTCAAATGTCATTCTTTAGAGTTTAGATGATATTCATTGGTTTCAATTGAGGAAGGTTTCTTTTTCACAATAAAAAATTTGCATCCCATAGTTCAAGTCGAAAGAAGAGCATACACTTCTATTGGATATACCTTAAAATCTAGTTCCAGCAAATACATAGCATTTGTTTGACTGTAATGTATAAACAATAGAGTTCATAGCCTTGAAATGGAAATTAACAATTACAGAAAGAAACAGCTTTTATCTTATGGCTGATTTAACCATCAGCTGTCGTCTATAATGTTTCAAAACCGGTGTTCTTAGCGATGAAAATTTTAATGATTGGAGAATACTTGTGTTCCCTCTTTCTTCCTTTTCAAAGGAGCTCTAAAGAAAATTGAAATTTGCATTGCATGAAAAGTTTGATCCAGTCGGAAAGGTGGTAATTACCTAACGCTGTGAATGCCTTTTCTTTTGTTGACAGGACCCCTCAAATGGTTGATGTATTTTTCAGTTGAGTTTTGTCACTCGTATTGGCTTCTGTGTTTTTATTATAAAATCTTGTGTGAGTGTCTTCTCAAACTTTAAAATTTCTTTCTTGAAGGGTTGGTTGACGTTTGGCACTGACGTTAATCACGTAAAAGAGATTTGGGATTCATATCTTTTTCTCAGCTTGTACAGTAAAGGTAAGGTTTTATTCCACAATCTAAATTAAATAATTGTTTGCTATATTAGTTATTTGCAATTAGATAAATATGAAAATTGCTGCTCGTATCCATAAATTTCTACCAAATTAGCAAAATATGTTGACTAAGAATGTATTTTAAAGTTATGGCATTTGAGCACCAAGCTTTGTAAATCAACCTTTTATCAGTATTTAAAGTTTTCTTGAAGACTTGGTTTATTTGATACTTTCCTGTTTTACTAACACCTCGGCTTACTTTGTGTTACTTTTGAAAGTGAGCCGTGCATAAATATATTGCAAACCTTAGATTTCAGCAAGGCATTTTAGACCTGTACATTGCAGTTTAAAATGTCACAGTAGGGTTTTAGGGGAAAAAAGTTTAAGATTTATATTAGTTGTTAAATCCTCCGTATTTTGGAAACGGCGATAAGTTGAAAGACGTATACCATACAGAAGGCATTCGACGACCAACAAAGTAACAAGATGATAAATTACTAAGGATTTACTTTTAATTTTATATGCGAGTTTTGATTTTATGAGTGCTTGCTTTTCTAAAAATGATGAGAAGGGACAAATTTTCTTTCAACCAAGCAATTATGTTAAGTCGTGCTGTCAGATCCTTGTAAAGGTTTGTTGAATTATGTGGTAAATGTATAATCTAATTTGTCATACAGCATGAGAAGTCTTATAAGAAAAATTTTGCTGAATATATGAAGGAAAATGCTACAAACATTTCACTTTGGAAAGCGAAAAGTCTTTTGCTTGATAAATATGTCGTGCAGGATCTAGCTAGTACACAACAGTATAACAAAATAATGTTACCTGCTGTTGAAAAAAATCAAATCACAAAAATGGGCAAAAAGATAATATTTGTGTAAGACGATGTTTTTAAGGTGTTTACAAATAGAGTTATTAGGATATATCGTTACGATGAACAGTTTTAGTCATAAAGTAGTTATTTGTATTAGTGCACGTTTAATAACGTAATCTAAAAAACACTATCAATAAGCAAGTCTACCACCCATTTAAAAACTGCACCGTCTATAGATGTAGATATATAGATATATAAATTTATAGATATATAGACTTTTCAATGTATAGAGACCTTTATGTTATCTGTAATACCCTATTTTATATAACAGTTTCATAAGCAGTCAACCATTTCAAGTTTTTGAAGTAAAATGAAGTTCATACTTTCCTTCTGTCAAGCCTTGTTATCTATGATTAGTAGTATTAACTGTGACTATTTAAAACACAGAAAATAAGAAAATGCCTGAATTATATCCCAAGTTTCCAAAAAAGTGGTAGTGCTTGCTTTAAAACGCTATTTCATTGTTGGACTAATTTGAAAAATTAATGGAAATTGCCTGGCTTTGAAAGAAAAAGAACTCTACTATTGAAATCAAGTGTTTAATACTACGTACATCTCCTGGTCTTATGAGCAAATAACGCCAAAATGACAGTAAAAAGGTCTTGTGAGATTTTTTAATATGTTGTTATTATATAAATTGGTTTTTTTTACGTGTTTAAGATCTTATTTTTCTCTAGTTTACTTAGTTTGCATGTTTGTTAAGTATTAAGAATATCTCAATCAATATTGCATACATATTTTCTCTCATTTTCGATCTTTACATAAAGCGACAGAAGCCATTTTGCGGATTACAGATTTGCCTTTTCCACTGAATGCAGACATTTCTGTCTCTAAAAACATACTGTGCGGTGAATTTTTAGCGATTTTCATGAAGCCTGTAAATTCATATACACATATATACAAGTGTACGCATGTATATATAATCTCTCCAATACAAATGACTTAGTCGGTAGGAAAATTTGATTTATTGTCCTACAGATTTTGAGAAGCAAAGTAAGCAGGGAAAGATTGCAAAAGCAATGTAACAGTATAGGGCTCGTACCTCAAAGATTAACATTTAAGCAGATTGCCATTTACCTTGAATCCATAAATAATACTGTTACTACATTGTCTTGGTCATCTTCGATAGCAACCAAAGCTTTTTAATTGTCCTTGATATCGACATTTTCTGTCGTGGGATATTAAGCCATTAAAGACAGAACTTTTGGCTTATCTCCTTTAACACTGCAAGCTTTATCCTTTAAAATCCTACAACATGCTTAGGTTTAAGTACCATTTTCATATAATATATTGACTATTCGTCTTCTCTGTTGAATTTTAACATAAATATATTATTTCGTTAGGATAGCATACGTAAAGGATAACAGAATGCATTCAAAAGGTCCAAAAGTCAGTTAAAACGATTTTTTAATCAACTTACAATTTCTCGCGGTCAAACGATTTCTAATTAAGTCAAAGAAACCCAAGCTTTTTGTAATTATGAGGTATTGGTTATTTCATTTGAACAATCTTTTTGTGGTATACAACTTGAAAATCGCCTTGAAAATTTGCGACATTGCGCTAAAAACATACTTAAAAGTTTTTTTCGTCTGACACTCTTCAGAGTATGTAAAGTCAGAAAGGAAAGTATATGTATATGGCAATATATTTATACGAAACAAGTAGCAAAACTTGCTAATCATAAACAAGACAGGAAACAAAGAAAGAGAAAATGAAGAAACAAAACATTATTGAAAGAGTCCAAGTGAAAAAACGAACTCTTTCTGCC
>JANTCA010073088.1:0-15313 GCA_024741275.1 Chironex yamaguchii
CCCCTCTCTCTCACCCCCTCTCTCTCACCCCCTCTCTCTTACCCATCTCTCTGTGTCTAATTGTCAGTCAGTCTGCCTTCTTCCCTACCTACCTATCTGTTTCCTTCTCTGTCTCTGATTTTAAAGCCGAGTGGCACAAAGCGTCGCTCTTCAAATTCCGAGGTTTAAATTAATTTACTAGTATAATTGACAAAAAAGCATGGTATATATTATATTAATAAGGTTAAACGTATTAACCAGAACAATGCTCTGGATACCAGAAAAGCAAAAAAGAAATAAAACAGCCTACACCAGAATAAAAGAAAAAATGAAGTTGTCTAGCGTCGCGACGACTATTGGCATCCACGTCAATATCAATGCCAAAGAATGTTATACAAGGATCTGGTTACTTACCATGCCATAGTTGATTTCTGCACTGGTGTGACAGTAGCAGTTGGTACACATTCAAAGAAAAGGTTTTCCCCAAATTCAGTGTAACCACTGTGGTGCAAATCATTTGTTTCTGCCAGATGTTTTGCATACTGCTCAGACTCATGACAAAGTTCTTCATCTAGTTCAAGTGGAGGGGAATGGTGAACCTCTCGTAGCTTATTATGCACAAACAAGGCCTCCTTTTCAAATTTTGCTCTCACTAGAAGAATGTGAAAATTTAGTATCAGTTTTATCCAGATATCGGGAAAAATAATTAAATTGAAACTAAGAAGAGTATGTTTATGTTGAAAACATCTCGATTCCTTTTTCTTGAAGATATTTATCGAGCTTTGTTATGTAGACTTTGAACTTGTGACTCTTTCTTGTGTGAACACAAGATCTTGGAAATAGAACAAAATTGCACAGTAAAGGTCCTGGACAATATCTCGTAACATTGAGTTTGTCACTCAAGGCAAGTGCGCCTTTCAAAACATTGAGCGGATTTGCGGGTAGTATTGACTACTGTTTTGGAACTTTGTTGTTTCTTAACCTTAGCACTAAACTGTTATTCTGGCGAAATTGTAAAGACACTTGATGTAATAGTTGCCTACTATTTACTTTGTGTAAGAAAAGCGTTAGAATTTATCTTTGTTTCTTTTGTTTTTTGTTAGCTAATGGAAAATAAAACACTAGATTGTATTAGCCAGCTTATAGGAATGTTTTATTTGTTCGTTGATTCCGAGTTTGTAATTTTAAATTGAGCATTCCGACGTGAAATTTATTAATCAATTTATCAATAATAATCAATATTCCGTTTAGAAAATATACCTCTGAGGTGTGTAAGATTGATGATCAGAGAGTTATCTCGAAATGTAGCAGAGAGATGGGGATTAAATTGTTAAATTGTTAAATTGTTAGACTGATGTTCTTTTTGCATTCAAATTCTTTAGGTTCTAGAAGTAGAATACATGTTTTCATAACAGCTACCTCTCCAGAGTGAGGTATGCATGATTGTTGACATACATGAGAATACCAGAACTGTTCAAAGGCATTCCAAATATCGAAGCAAATTATTTAGAAATCACCATGATTACGGAGAAGTACAAACTTTGGAACTCAAAAGCAAGGGGGTCTTCAATAGAGCGAGCCTCGTTTTAACAGTACTGATAGTCGAATAGAAGGTGACGGCTCTCTAGAATTTGATGAATAGATAGTGAGAGAGATTACAGAGGCTAGAGGCTTATGTTTAGATAACAATTTTGTGCAGCACGGCTTTTGCACAGGACAACTGCGAGTCAGGATGCTGAGAAAGTGCTTAGTAGACAATTCTGTGGAAAAAACATCCCGAATACAGAAACTAACATATACGCACATTGCTTAAGATACTTTACTAGATTGTTGTTATTGCCATTCGTCGTGGAAGTCCATATGAGGACATTTCTGATGACAGGGTTAGAAAATTGAACAGAAAGTTTCTCCATAAGGAATTGACGGGAATACAGAAGTAACTCGTTTTTTGGCGAAATAACATGCCGAATAAAATAAATATAAAATTACTAACTGCATGTGTTTAACTTGCAATAGAGCAAAGCTTAATAACCCTACTGCGTCAATTATTGAAAGTTCATATGATCATATGATCAATATAGAAGTATATTTTCACGTTACGTGAAAATATTGTTACGCTTCAAGAGATAGATTACATGATTGCAAAAGGTATTATTCTGACAACAACGAAGCTATTTCAAAAGCTAATAAGATAATGACCTTTGATGACAAGTACGTTTGTTATGTTGTGCTACCCTAGTTTTAAGGCTAAAATGCCCTACTTCTATGTGATGACGAAATTACTTTCTTTTTCTCCGGCTGTGTCTTGTCAATTGAAAATAAGGAAGGGTGAACTCCTTATGGAAGAGCAAAACTTGCGAGAGTAAAAGATTTCCTAACTCGGTATTCAACTTTTGTAGCACTAAAAAGTTTTCGCTAACATATACATTATAACATAAATCGATAAACTGAACGTTGTTTCTTATTTGTTTGAAACATTGAAATATGAATAGAATAGTTCAAAATCACGTAATTCCTTTCTCCATGCAAATTAAAGTTAATACGTGGCAGAATAATGATTCATTTGATATTCAATGACTCTAGTTATATATTATGGTTGAATATTTTTTTGCTTTTATCCTTTCAAGCACATTGTTTGTGATTTATATCAATTTCATTGATTCTCGGATAATTTGCTGCACTTTCGTTTATTTGTTGTTGCTGGTTTTGGTACTAAGCTTAACCAGTTACCACGCTGTCTTTCAATGAAATTGTTTTTATCAGGAAGTTTTAAGGCTCAATCTTGCATTTCTGGTACTTCGACGTGCTTTTGACGTCATCATCGGAATCTACTAGATGGAAACATTGTAAGAGGGTAGTAATCTCTATTTACGATTGAATGTAAACAAGAAGAGAAGTAGTATATTTTGTCTGAATGATCTTTTTGTGTTGGAATTGTGAACAATGGCGTTATTGAGGAAGAGCGCTAAATTTCCACAAGAAGGTTTTAGAGAAGAAATGGATTGATTTAATGGATTTCACAACCATTCTTTGTTGCTGTTTAGGCCTGAGACTGAGTGAGAAATATGGGTAGAGTTTTACTATTATGTACGTCATGTCCGATGTGCTGGAAGCACTTGTTAGCTTGGATGTAATGTTTGTAAATGTCTAAATAATTTGTAAATGTCTAAGGTGTGGTGGGAGTTACCTTCTCTGGCCAGTATGATTGTGATCATCGTGATTAAAATCTAAACTGTCATCTTGTTCACTAGACCACGACAACTTGTTTCGCCAGACAGGAAGGTAGTCAAATTCCTTAAACTCAGGTTCGATGTATTATTAATAGCTTTACTTTAAAATTATGTTGTGGAAAGCTGTCTCGTAGCTGGTTTTCTTTCACGAAAACTGGTATTTGACTCTTTTGTTTAAATAACAGGGTCCAGACAATTTCTGTTAGTTCTCAAAATAGCGTAAAATTGATACAATAAATCTTGCAATACAAGAGAGTAACAAAGAAATTGCATTCTACACATACGTTTCAACTACTATCTAGTTAAAATCCTTAAGTGGTGGTTGTAAAATCCTTTAAAATGAAGGTGTTAATTGAGAAACCCTGATGTCTACCTACCATACAGAAATAGACAGGACTGTCTTGTGTAATGAACATATCTAAAGTTATGATTGTGCCCACCGTAACTTCGAACCTGGGTCTCACAAGAAAACCTGCCTGCTCTCTTACTCCAATGTTGTAAGACATAGCTTTACTTCAGCTCTACGTATATCATCTTACATGACAGGACTATACAAAATTTACTTATCAACATTTCAGTATGTACATTTGCTGTTTAACGTAACTGGTTAGTATAGATAAAACTCAACTCACATTCTCCAGAAGGAGATTCGACTTGGAATGTATTTGGATTTCCTGTTGTCTGTACCCATGAACTACTTTGCAATGTCGAAGCAGGAATTTCTTCATATCCAGAGACTTTTGGTGGGATGGCTTGAGTCCGCATATTTACATGGAGAGAATCTGTTGGCGATTTAATGCCCCATGGTGTCTTAACGCGAAAAGGATCATTATACAGAGGTTCCGCGGCACCGGCAGTTATATCCTTAAGCCTCAGATTTGAAACAGCGTCTGGGTTCGAAAAGGGGATATGCAAACTTGATGGGACTACCGTCTTCTCTCTTTTTATTGCCTGGGGGTATGAATATGTATCTACGTGAATTTCCGGAAGAGAAAATTCGCGTATGGTTGTCCGAACGTAAGGCTTGAAATCCTCTGCTTTTCTCCTGTTGGAGAAACCATCAGTATCGAATCCAGAATCAAATGAGGTCTGTTCATCAGACAGTGGTTTCTCAATGCTTTGTCTGATGTGCTTTGTCGCTGAATGAGACGATCCATACTTGAAATGAGAAATATCCCCATCGTCTGCGTACCACGAGGCTGAATAATAAGAAAAAGTTTTAAAACAAAGAAGAAACTATGAATTTACGTTGTTAAATATACCTTGTGCGTTGTTAAACGCCATATACGTTGTTAAACGCGATAGTTTAGTAGAACTTTCTTCTGCTGTGAAACAGGTTGCAACCCCCTAGTAAAGTACTTTCATGCCTCTTGCCGCTGACGTTTCTCTTCTCTGTCTAGCAGCCCTCTTCAAATTTTATGGTCGAGACATATTTCAGTATCCTGCTTAACAATACACTCGAGGTAGATGTTGTGCCAAGGAAAAATGTCAGGAAATTCTAAATTGTACTTTTAAGATAAACTGTAAAATATATTGATAGAAAAAATTGTGATCTTTGAAGTGCACGAGCCCGTGCAATGGGACTTTTAGTTGCGATTCCATCAACAGTAATAAGGGAATGAAGCCTCCAGTTCCTACTTGAACCATATCAGACCTGTAGTGTCATACGATTCTTTAATTTTGACATACGGATGTTACGTCACTTAATACAATATTTAATGACTAGAATATCATGTATTTACTACGATTTGCAACATTCGATACATCTCTTACGTGAGGCATGTATGTGGACTGTCTCATGAAGTGCACCATAAATGCCGCCTTGGTGTTTCGTTTCTACTTTCTCTGGAATACTAGCTGTCATGCCCGTACAATAGCCGTGTTGAATAGACTCTTTAGAAACTTACTTGACGAAGAAAATGACCGCCTTGTTAAGTACTAGTTAATATTTTTATACCTTTTCACTTGCTTTTATCTTTTTGTGATGCATTGTACTAAAATACTACGTATACTTAAGTAATGATGTCTTGTCTAATAATTGCTCCGAAAATGTCAATTGGTTTTGACGAAACGTTAAAATGATAGTTAAAGTCATGTTATTAGTTATTAGTTAAAGTCGTGTTATTAGTTATTAGTTAAAGTCATGTTATTAGTTAAAGTCATGTCTTGAAGATTGTCAGCCTGGTTTTAATATTTATAAGTAGAATATTGTTTCCACCTGGCTTAACGATGGCTACTGGACATGACTATTTGTTAAATTTCTTATGATACAAATAAACCTAAACCAAACAAAAACAAACTAGCATTTATTGTGTTTTAAAAGCCTTTATTTGGCACCCCTTTTTATGGCAACTGTTTCATTTTCAGTCTCCTAAGCTCTTAGGTTTTTATGCCTACTTAGTTGGTCCTTGGTGGTAAAACAAGCTTGGTGGTAAAACAAGTTGATAAAAAACAACACTTATTCTTTCGGAATTATCCTTCTTTTGTTGCCATAAAATTTCGGCAACTATGCAACCAGGGCATATTTCTGCGTACCAGTAACCTTTAGTGCTGGATGGAAAGTAGTTCTTGCAAAGAACTGACAGACAAGGTTAATACTTTCAAGGGTGTTATGTTTAACAGTGAAATCAGAAAATTTATAGTCCGCTTGATAAATTTCCACTTTTAAACAAACGTCCATCAACTTCGTTTCCTTGACCCAAAAATAATGGTACAAAGTTATAGAATGGTTGTACTTAGTATTTTTTAAAAAGTACGCAGTTAAACTTCAAATTGAATTATTTAAAAGAACTCACCGTCCCGTTCAGGGTAAGGGTTTTGTTGCATTTGCATATCCCAATTGACATATGTTTGTAATTTAGAAGTATCTTCCTCTTTTTTGCAAAAATCAAAGTTGAATCTTCCTTGCAATACATTGTTGTAAAATTTTCCAATGATATTTCCCGGTGGTTTATACAAGGCAACAACATAATAACAAATGTTCGGGCCATCTGTAGCACTTTCCCTAGCAATTCCAAGATATCGTGTGCCACGCCAAACAATTTGCGAAAATGTTCTGGCTTTAGTTTGATATTTATCTTTGAAATTGTATTTAGGTGTACATATATCTTTATACCTCCAAAAAAAGTATGAAAAGAGGAGTCAGTTCTATCATATTTAAAAAAAATTGACTTTAACAGGAAAGGTAACTTCAAGTATATTTGAAGAAATAAATTGGGACAACAAAAATTAATGACTGGATAATGGTTTCACCATTTAGGTAGAATAGAGTAGAGTGTCTGGCCTAGTAAACGCAAGATTCTTGAGGTTGACGAATTTTGTGGTAGACGTCAGGTATTGTAGACATCAAGAGAAGTTATTAGATGCTGTTTATAGTCAAAAGCATTGGTAGGTGGTTTGATAGAAATAGGATAACGTCTAAGTCAGTCATAAAGACCCGTCCAAACCATGCATATATGGAACATGGATGTCATTGATGTTTACTTCACACCACTTGTTTTAGTCTTAACGCATAATCATGTTACTTTTACCCTGACATATCGTCTCACCTAAGAAATTTAGGGGAAGAAAGCCTTCTGTTATTACCTCCTTAAAAGTTAAAAAGTTAGAATAAGTCCGTTCCCTCTATGATTTGATTTATTTTTAATGAAGTATGGAATGTTACATAATGACTAAAAGTAGTATATTTCATTCATGGCCTGTCCTATCTCTTATTAATTATAAGCCAATGGAAATGGATGCTAACAAGAAGGAGTGTCGTGTAGTCACAAGCCGGCTTAATCTTTGTATAGGAATAAACGATGTATAGAAGTTCCAGCCTATAGTAATTAATCTCAAACACCACCACAAACAATTTGGTGTTCTCCAGTTACCTTGGTTGGCCTGTACGGGTCAGATGCAAAAACAGCTGATTTCTTTTGAAAGAAACCTCCGTTTTAATCAAAAGCTATTTTCTTGTTTTTCCTTATAATGTCATATTAGTTTATCTCTGTTTCTCTAGGAAATTATTTGCTTCAAAAATGCATGTATTGCTTAAGTTGTGTAATATTCGATATTTCACTCATCCTTCCTGTTGTATATTTTTGCTTTTAAGCATTTCAAGGCAAACTATTAAATGTGATGTGATATCCGACAATATAAAGATTTTATAGTTCATCAAGATTACATGCAAATCAAATTAGAGATTCAATTTTCATTTTTGAGTCGTACTGCGTTGAAAAAGTCAGTTGTCTCTTCTAATCAGATAGGAAATTTTCCATCTGGTCCGTAACTCGCAGATACCGCACGACAGTATTTTCCCTTGGTAATTAAAGAATCTGTAAACAAGAATTGGCACAAGGAAACATCTTTCATGAATACGTTATTTTTTCAATCTAATTTTCTCATAGCAAATCTATCAAACAAGCTTTTAATACGCCGAAAAGCATGCCATTGTATCAAACCGAGATTTCCTAATCATTTTTTTAATTCTTTTTTCCATTGCCAAGGCTCTGTTGTTGCCATGGAGTTAATAAACAGTGACTATAATCGTTGTTCATCCATGGTAACAATGAAAACTAATAGTAAAACTTATTTAGGGTCTTAGTAATGGTTTACAAAATATAGTGTCGTGGGGCCAGTATATAACTAGTGAAATATATAATTTGTAACTAAGATCTGTCTATCTCTCATTCGTGACTAAGGCTTTGTAGGTCAAGAATTCACCAATGGATCGTTCTCTCCTTCAAAAGGGGGGCAAACTTACAAATTTTGTATTTTATTCCGACATAATTGTTCCTACAATGTTCGTGCATTTTAAAGGCATTGGAGAAAATAACCAAGCTTTCTAACACTGAGGTTCAAAGAAAAGAATTTCTTGTTAATAAAAAGGTTGTAACAGGTTTTGATTATTTATTGCATGACCATGGAGTTTATCTTCAACAGCCTCCTTTTGCAGTTTTTCAAATTTGTATTTTAAAGGCTCAAATGATAACCAAAAGCTTTATTTTCTTACCGTATTACTCTGTTCAAAGCCGGAACTAAGAATTACGAATGAGAGAAATGTTTCTTTACGATGTATTCCACCGAATTCCGTTATCGTCGCTCGGTGTTGGCTGATTTATTCAAATTGTTTGCTTTATTTGGAATATAACCACCGGGTGACCGAGCCAAAGGTCAGTTAAATAGAAGGAATGTCTATATAGGTTGAACATAACATATTTGTCGGTATTTTGAGCCTGAAAAGCCAAAATATCTTCACAATTCCAACAAAAAAAGTGCAGAACCGATAGCCATTTCTATAGATTATAAATTTGTTGTTCGTTATACTCTTCCTTAGACGCCAAGACTAGCTAGGAACGAGGGCAAGATCACAAACACGATATAATGTAAGACAGCATTTTAACACCTGTGTTCTACCTCTGATGAACATTTGTGTGCAGACGCTTCGATGAACTTCAAACGAAATTAGCAAACAACGTGCAGACCTCTGCGAAGGCGCCTATTGTAATCAAGCACTTTGTGTTACTTTTAAATACTTTTGAATTTGAAGAATTGAAGAAAAACTTCAGGCAATATCGACTTCGGGCTTTATGTTGTGATTTCTTTAATTTCTGGTTTGAAACTTTTATCCACTTTGCACCATAAAATGTGATACTTGGTGAGCTCGAGAACCAAACAAGAACCTCCCCATATGTTAGCTAAACATTAAGTTTGAGGTGTGATTCAGACATCAAAAGTCGCATTTTGCCACGTTTTGTGACCTTAGCTTGGGAAAATAACCACTCGCACAAATGATAAATTCTTGAAAATCTACTCCAGAAAGCTTAACACTTAAGCAGAAATTATCATTTGCAACCTTCACAGTAACATTTCCACACTTATCAACAACCAATGTAGCAAATTTTCTACTAACGATATTTTGCTAGGTAATCTGTTTGAAACCGCAACAGTTAATTGACACCACTCTTAGCAAGAATACATATTGAACAAACCTAACGATATGAAGTAACGATTGACTGGAAAAAATAAATCAATGTAATATAAAGGAATATATTTTCCTTGCACATGTTTTGACATTCCTACTCACCATTCCCTTGTAACAGCCTCTCCAGTTATTTTTTCTTCTTTAGAACTACAGAACTGAAATACGTTTTCTCCAGGTACAAGAGTTCCAAAACTCTTTTGTTTTGCTGCCGCCAAAGCTAAGGTTTGAGCTTTCTTGGTTAATAGTCTATCAAATGCAAGATTAGGTGCATTATGAATTCGCCTTAAGACGTTATGAGCTTTCAGTGTATTCCTTTGAAATCGTGTAACTTTACTTAATACTATACTAGCTATTAAATTCCACAAAAATATAAGTATTATTAAATATTTTGCCATGATGGGCTATTCGTGAGAGCTATCATTTTACAATTTTGCTGATCCATGGGTTTAATTCTAACATAACTATGAACTTGGTTGAACAAAAAAGGCGAAACATCAATAACTTATTGAAAGAGATAACTTTTACGACCTATCTCGACTTGTTCTTTACGGCAATTAATTTAGCAGTGGAGGTCAAACGAGGTTAAACACCTCTCAAGCATCCTCATCTGTAGCTGTTTAATCCAAAATGTTTGTCTTGCACGCCATCCAACTCCTTTTTTAGTTTCGGATATCCTGAAGACACGAAAATTGCTAAATTAGGAGATAACAGCGCGTCCTTATCAGGTTATCTCGTCTGGTGTCGCGTTTAAACGTTTCAGAAACGTTCAAAGTCGTTCTTGCGTAGGATTTACTGTTGATCACTGTTTGTAAAATCGATTTTTCTACTTTATTAACATTATCTAATGTTTATTCACAAAAGTATCAGCTTGTTTATTTAAGTACCAATAACGTAAACAAAGCACTGATTTTCTCTGCTGGAATAAGCACCCAAATCATCGTAGGAAATAGGGTTGCAACGAGAATGATATATTTCCCTTTTGGCTTTCATGACGTCACCTCAAAAACGGTAGCTATTGGAACCCTATGGTGCCAGCAATTCCGCTCTTTATTTGAGCAACACATTCGTCCTAAGTTCTGTTCTGTGATAACGCTATAAACGCATTTTGTGTAAGGAATGGCGGTAAAGTCTCAGTACAGAGAACTCCTTAAGTGATGGCCAAATTTGAGTTTATATAGATCCGTAGCAATTCCGTAACTTTTTCATCGTGTTTCTTTGAAATAAAAGTAAGTACAAGTATATATAGAGTCGTGAAGATATCAGAAAGACGTAAAAATGAATAATCATAAACAATTACGATAATTCTTATTTGCACTGTTTTTGCATCTAAAAAAACAACTTAATCGAAATATTTTCTTGTAAGTGTAAGAAAGCAAATCAATAATAAAACTTCGTCTATAGATATGTATTTGTCAGAACTGTCATCAATTACGTGCACAAGATTTAATTTTGAATGTTCTTAGTAGCGTCCTATCCAGTAGTACCAGTACTGAAAATTCCTTACGTGTTTGCTTATCCGAGTACTAAAGTCCTCATAACGTACTTTCTTACAAGAAATACATTTATACTCGGTCAATAATGGTTCCAAATTTATTTTGGACGGTGTTTCAAATTAATTACGTAATAGTATAAAGTTCTCGGTTAAGCTCAACATGCATCCTTTCAAAGTGGTACACAGATAGAAATACTTGTTTGCGTCACGAAATCTTAAGTACAGTATCAATCAACAAATGGCATTAGCAAATATAACATACAGTAAGGCCCTGATATTTCATCATTTCAATAACGCGCGATGTCGACTCATTTTCAATTCTCCTTAGGTAAAATTTGCGACTTTTTGAATAAAATATAAAGTTAAACATCAAAATTAAAGTCCGAGTGAAAACTGCTAAAAAGAATTTGAGTTTTGGTTTTTTGTTAAGCGATGTCGAGATTACGGGAGCTGATCCCAAGTACTTTTTGTGAAGACTTGTGTTTTTTGATACATAGAATTGTGTGTTAGTTCTAGTTCTGTAAATATTGCTAGCGGCGATGAATGGATTCTTAGCAAGCACAAAACACATGAGACTTGTGTAAACGTAAACACAAACAGACAGACACACAATAAGCGAGTTGAAGATTAGAGTTGAATAACTAAGAGTAGTTTGACCCTCCCTGCTCAGTTTTTGAACTTCACTGGTAACAAATTCAATCACCCCTTTACCTCTATTATTGTTGGTTGTCTGTGTTTGTGATAACCTGTTATCAAGCTTCATGACGCTTACTTCTTATGATTTGTAGATAGCACCTTTACCAAGCATAAAGTGAGAATATAATGAATCTCACTTAAGAGGTAACTGTAACATTCCTGAATTTTTGAACTATAAGATGTTGGTCATACAACAGACAAAAATGTTTTTCAGCTACCCTGAGTAGTTGAATATATGACGGCTAGCTCTTGGTAGACATAAGTATAAGGATTTAAACTCACCCACCGTTGCTTATAATTTGCAGGTATCACTTTTACCAAGCACAAACAAGTAACATCAGTAAGAAATCATTTGCAAGCCAAATATCAGCCAATAATTTCACCAAACTGCTTCCAACCATATTTTTAAAAGAGAAAAGGTACGCACAGTAAAATAAAGAAATAAGTTGGTGACGTTAATACTGCTAAGCAACTGTGTTTGCAACGTTTACTTGTTTGTTATGGTTTTTTTTGCTTGTCGTGTAGACGTACAACAGTACTGTTTAACTAGAAATCCCTAAAGATTAAAATTTTCCACATGAGAATTTTTTTATGCTGTGAGAAGCAGTTTTCAACGTTCAAAAATCCTTTTGAATGCGTGGAATGATATCAGCGTTAGTACAATGAACGATTGACTAACTCAACTGAAGCTGAAATATTTGAAGCGAATATAGGTTCTTGGAACATATTGAATTGCCATGTTTCATAGCGTGTTCTTGAACAACAGGTAGGTATTTGGAAAAGGCATTTATAGTTTTATCATCGTCTCCGTCAGTAGTGGTAAGACATCACCCTCATCCAGAGCGTCCTGGCTCAAATCCAGCTACAGTTGGGAGTTCCCTGTCACCACCTTGCAACTACTGCCGTCTGATTGTTTCCTTGTAAAGTGCCATTGGTCGTTTAAACAAAATATTTTACAAGATAGAAGGCTATTAATACTCATGAGCAAAAGGTAGCTTCTAAATTTTAAAATGCATGAGCCATATGCGGGTGAAAAATGATGTCTTGTTCAATGTTTGCATATACGTGGCATACCTATGCTTTAGAAAGTTACATACCTGAAAGGAAGGAGCCCCAGCCACGATATCTAGGTCATTGAAACTAAATCGTTGCGGAGATGGATCTTTGTATTGGACTGCTATAATTTTCAAAGTCCAAAAGTCAAGAGCTTGTCTACATTGCAGGTTGACTGAGTTTTCTGCCTGGAACAAAAAAATGTACAAAGTAAAATATGAATTATGAATTTAATTTCAGTGCCCGTCTGGGAAAGGAAACGAGCTGTGATATCCGATCTTAAAAATAAGGTTTCGAAAGTTAAATTTTTGAGAACGAATCGGCGACTTTATTAGGTAATTCGTTGCATGTATCCTCGGGCTTTGCTGCCTTTAGGTGCTATTCGATATGAAAATCCTTGCATCAAATGCTGCAAGTTAAAAAAATCCTACTGGTAATTGGAAAGTTAAATTCAAAACACAGCTTTATATTTAAAGGAGGTAGCGAGGAATTTTGACGAGGTGTTGCATAGTTCACGGTGGTCAGGGTTTATTTTGCTCTGTCATTAGATATAACGAACATGCTGACGAATGCGTCTTTCCTTGTGTTTATTTGATAACTGGATTCAAGGACTGTCAGGCTGTTTGATTACAAAAACAAATTTATCCTGCACCCCAATCCAGCTTTAAAAGTTAGCGTTATTGTACCTATGAATGAAGTTTGTAGTCGATTTAACAATATATTGGATATAACAGTCTTGTGTGTTAAAAGCTACTGGAATGGTAATTAGTGATTTATGTCTAATATTTGCGTATAAACCCAAATCCTTGGACCAAAATCAAAAGTATAATCTATACTAGGAAACATCCAGAAAATGAAAACGTTTGCCTTGGTAGTGCCATTTATCCCGTCGTATGTTTTCACCCACTAGGATATTTCTGTGTCAACAGGGCCTACCGACTCAGGAATACTTCACCTGCTTGGTTGATTGTATGGATTCAAATGTTTCCTAACCCTAAAACGCTCTTTGTTATAAATAACTAGTTTTGGAATGTATTCGGAATATACTTCACACCTTGTTATGCCTAGTATATTTTCTGATGTGATTCTATACTTTTTGCGGGCATTCTCGGTAAGCTTCGTAAAACTGGAAGTAGTATAGAGGCCTTTATACATTTCCTGAAAAATATTCTGATGCGGGCTACTACGAAAATGTAATCGATTAGTGTTCGATGCCCTTTCTTTGTCTATCTGGAAAATTTCATCAAAATCCGTCTATAAGATGAGTAATATAAGCAACAAAAGAATGAACAGTTAACACAAAACAACCAACCAACAAACTAACAAACCAAGCAACAAATTAACAAACGAACAAACCAACAAACCAACAAAAGGAATAGCTATCCACCTTGATGAAGGCAACGAGTTCTTTTATCGACAAACACAAAATATGAAAACTAGTAAGTCGAAGAATTCTTTTCTTTTCTCGAAGAATCCCAGATCACTGATTTGGCAACCGAAAAATCTTTTGGTCCTCAAAAATGTCCTGTATACTTAAAACTTCCTTGGCTAGGCAATGTTTCTATCCGCATAGAAACACAGACTAAAAAAGCTGTAGCTAAGTGTTTCTCTGCTGTTAATCCATGAATTGTTTTCACGAATAGGAAGATCTTGCCATCCATTCACAAGGATTGTGTACCTACCACACAAGAAAGCTTAGTAGTATATGAATTTTTGTGCCGATGTGAATTTCGGTATGTAGATCGCACTTCTCAAAGATTGGGTGAAAGGATCAAACAACATGCTCCAGCCACTGTACGCCAAGCATCGAATCCTCCTAGAGAACGGCCATCTCGCGCTTGCAAAGCAAAAATGACTGCCAAAACATGCGATTCTGCGATAGGCCAGCATTTACTAGAAAATTCACAATACGCCAAAATGTATAAGGACGAGCATTTTCGGATAATTGGCACTGCTAGATCGTCGTTTCATCTAAGTGTATTGGAGGCTGTCTAAATTAAAACTAGAAAACCAGTACTCTGTAGGCAGAAAGAGTTCGTTTTTTCACTTGGACTCTTCCAATAATGTTTTGTTTCTTTATTTTCTCTTTCTTTGTTTTCTTTCTTGTTTATAATTGACTAGTTTTGCTACATGTTTTGTATAAATAGGTTGCCATACTTTCCTTTCTGACGTTTCATACTCTGAGGAGTGTCAGACGACAAAACCTTTTAAGTATGTTTTTACCGCAATGTCGCAAATTTTCAAGGCGATTTTCAAGTTTGGTATCACAGAAAGATTGTTCAAACTAGTAAGTGTTAGTTGCTTTGAGGTCAAAGTCTCAAAATTGTGGCAAAAGCTTGCGCAAAATTTTTATCGACATGTAACCTAACCGATTTCTGATAACTGTAACCTAAAATTTCACCAGAGATGCTATAAAGCTTCAAATACTATGTCTCGCAGAGAAGTTACAGAATACATTTATCCAAAAATGTCGTTTAAAAAGGTCGTTTAAAATAATTTTTTTATTATTTTGAGGCTTGTTGTCTTCTTATCCTCAATCTCTTACACATCTGCATTAACCCTTAAAATGTTTACGCGCCAGCCTGTTCTATATCAGAACAAATGTTCGAGAAAGGCATGATTTAGCTATACATAGCCGGAGTAGCAGTTGCCCACTAATGTTTAAATTCTTGCCGAAAAGGTGTATCTGTGCGAGAATGGAAAACAGATTTTTCTGGTTTAATCCATAAAAACAAATTGTCAAAGGGAAACTTAATTGTGACTAGCATCGTTAGAAAATGCAATTATCGCCTTGAAAATTTGCGACATTGCGCTAAAATCCTACTTAAAAGCTTTTTTCGTCTGACACTCCTCAGAGTATGAAACGTCAGAAAGGAAAGTATATGTATATGGCAACCT
>JANTCA010073099.1:0-15313 GCA_024741275.1 Chironex yamaguchii
GAGGTAGTGACAACGAAAGTGGTAGCAGAGATGCAGGTTGTGGCTAGGATACGAGAGGCAGCGACAACGAAAGTGGTGGTGACGATGCAGGTTGTGGCTAGGATACGAGAGGTAGCAGCAACGAAAGTGGTAGCAGATGGAGGTTGTGGCTAGGATACGAGAGGTAGCGGCGACGAAAGTGGTAGCAGATGGAGGTTGTGGCTAGGAAACGAGAGGTAGCGGCAACGAAAGTGGTAGCAGAGATGCAGGTTGTGGCTACGATACGAGAGGTAGCGACAGCGAAAGTGGTAGCAGAGATGCAGGTTGTGGCCACGATAAGAGAGGTAGCGGCAACGAAAGTGGTAGCAGAGATGCAGATTGTGGTTAGGATACGAGAGGCAGGGACAACGAAAGTGGTGGCAGAGATGCAGGTTGTGGCTAGGATACGAGAGGCAGCGACAACGAGAGTGGTGGCAGAGATGCAGGTTGTGGCTAGGATACGAGAGGCAGCGACAACGAAAGTGGTGGCGACGATGCAAGCAGTGGCAACAGTGAAAGCGGCATTCTGTTGGTTCAGAGATCATTTAGACTATTCACAATAAATTAGCGTCCCACAAAAAACTTTATAATGAGCGACTGGTTATTTACAAATAGGTGAAAATTATTGTGTTGAGTATCTAACATTCCATAAAATCTCGGCAAAAGTTAAAAAACAAATAATCCAGGCAACTGCCTTGTCAACCTTCATTACAAGGCTTTTTAATGGCATACAATGCTTTTGAATCTTGTACGAGGTTCAAGACTGTACATAGCAAATAACTTAAGATTTATTAGAACTTAAAAGAGCTTAGAAAAATTGGAAGAGAACTTGCTGACGGAAGATTGCAAAGTTTGCAAATTTAAATGAATAATGATTTCAATCATTCTAAAGAAATAACAACCGGAACAACACCAACAGTGCCGGCAAGGATCTAATTTTCCTGGGTATTTTCTTTGAGGTGGTAAAATAAACCAACACTCTGATGCACTAATTTTTATGCTTCAAAATTCGAACGCACTTTATTTTCATATTTTATTTTATCTTGGTGTTTTTTTTCGAAATTGACAAAAAACAGCGAAATTCGGCACAAAATGTTATCACAAACACCAGTTCCCTCATGACCATGAGTGATAGCAACAACAACATCGTAACAAATCGCAACAAAATAACTTACAGAATCGCCAACCAAAAAGCCTTTTCCGTCTTTGTTTTGGGCAAATAGCTTTTCAATATTCTTTAAGCAATTTGGTATGAACGTGCTGTAAAATTCTTTCTTGTTCTCCTCCTGATAAATTTATAAACACCAAAACAATACATTGATTTACAGTGATAATGATACAAGTAAATCTCACTATATTGGGTGTTGTATAAATGTATAATAGGGTTATCGCTTTCATTCTTACTTGAATAACAACGTCAACTAATCACGCAGACTTTGAGGACACTACAGTGGTGGCAAGCATTTAACAGCATAGTGGTGGGAGGGTCAAAATTGATACTTCCAGCAGCTGAAAGTTCAAATCTATTTTTCTCTCTAATATAACGTCGAAAATATGTACAAGTAAAGTTTCAGTTTGAAACAATAGGCACTTGAAACTGGACAGATTGTGGCATTTCAGATATAACTTTAGTAACTTAAATTATCCGGCAAAAAATCCGTGGATAGTGCCATGGCCGTCAAGTTAAAGGAATCGTATAGATCAGGGCGTCCATACACTGCGTGACGTCCATATTTTTACGGCAGAAAGACAACGAGAAAGCACATATTGTACATATGAATGAAAACCAGAAAAATGGCTCACCTTAGTTGCCTCATCCTTGACCGTAAACACCCGTTGGTAAAAATGCAGGAAAATATCACCTAACGCATGACCAAAACTTTCACATTGTGCCTTCTCAAAAGAGCTCTTACCACTTAAACCTTAAAGCAAAAAAACACGTTAAGGTATCAGTGAACTGCAAGGAATCCAGGTCCTTGGAGCCTTGGTTTAGAATTTAGATTTCAGATGACATGTTGTAACAAATTTTCGTTCAACCACCGCTCGGTTCTTGGACGAGCAGCTCTTTACATAGGGAACGCACGCTTGTTTGATATACATATACATCTTTGGATAGATGACATAAAATAAATTTTTTTTTAAGTATTCATGAATCCGCAAGACTTTGGAAGCGGAACGGAGAATTCAAGGGTCATATACCTCCATGACAACGAACTGATATTTTTATATAGCTAAATGTATATCTATACCACTCTCTTATCTGTCTTATCTCTATATATCTACACCTGTACATCCATCCATCCATCCTTTATATATATACATATATATATATACATATACATATATACATATACATACATATATACATATACATATATATATATATACATGTAAATATATATGGCACCACTAACATCCTAATCACCGAATCATCCGAATGAAATACGAGGAATATCGATTGGACTATCCTTCGTCTAGAATTTAGTTTCTCAGCGATAGGTCTCTTTATTATAAAAACACAAACAATGGAGGAAATAATGGTTTACTTTATTATCTCATACACGTAGCTGGTAACGCCTTCTGTTTTAATATGTAAATATCTGTATCAAGATGAGGTCACATCTTACCAAATTCATCTGCAAGGTATCGTACGATTGCAGCGCTCTGAGCTATGACTTTATCATCGACTTCAAGTACCGGGAGCTGTTGATACGGGAACAATGATTCTAAAGGCAAGAGAGGAAATGAAAACATTCAAATGCAAGTGGAAGGCAAAAATAAGCATTTGCAAAAGATATTCGACGGAAAACGAATGACTTAACATTTATTCTCATTTTTAATAGTTGCCATACCCATGCAATAACCGGGTCAAAAATTGTCAATGCATTGTTGTTCTCCAGTGTTGTATATTATTATTGGCCCCTTCAGGATTCGGTGTCCGATCCGCACGTGTTCCTATTTTCTCACATGCAAAAAACCTGACAAATATACGTTCATTAATTTTGTGCAAAAGTTATTAAAACTCCCCTCTTCATCAAAGTATGAAAGCAGCATGCAAGTCACTCCTAGTTGTTGAAAGAACTCTATCTCAGTTGCTCTCTCGGCCCTGTACTTGGCACTACCACAGATCAGTATGTTAGTTGACAGTGCCCCCTGCCATGTCCCCGACAAACGAATCCGTTAAGTAGATCTTACACGAGTTATCGTATTTGACCTAAGGTCGTAGTACAGACAGATTTCCTCTCTCCCGTCTCCGAGCAGCGGTGATCATTTGACCATATGAGCAAAAATTAGAAAAAGAACTGTTCCACAGGTCACAGTGACGGCAATTTGTGCGAGGGCTACTAATGCCATCCCACACTCAATATCATCAATACCCCCCACCTCACACCATCTGCTCCTACGTGTTGGTAATATTGTAACAATACTATATGCCCCCATTAATAAAGAAAATCCACTACGCTATATGCCTCTTCTCTTAGCTCTGCTCCCACTGTGAGTGTATCACTTGACTAATCATGTTTTGGTCTTGAAAACAGAGTAAATGCCAAGCCTGGTACTAAACATAAGCTTTCTCAGATTGGCATGCATGGCCCAGTAGCCATCCAAGGAGCCAGTCTACCCTAGCTTTCTTTTGGAATTTTCCATTAATTGCAATGGTTGCCTTGAACACTTGAAAAAATTTGAGAGAAAACTTGTCCATCTTGGCTTTCCTTCCGCCTATTCCCCTAACCCAATGTTGTTTGTTCCAACAGGCACTTGTTGCAAAGCGTGTTTAAATTTATTTTTTATGGCGTACACTTCTCTCAAAAACACGTTTGAGAGGCAGGCGCGGAATAACAGACTTTGATTAATGCAAAGTATCCAAGTATTTTTAGCAGTTGTTGTACACCTAACCCTGACCGGTACATGTCTCTTCGTAGTGACGATGGCCCGCGAATTATGGTAACAATTAATGCCTTTAAGCAGTAGACTTACTGTGAATTGAGCTATCTATTCAAAACCTACGAGAGTGCGTAGATAGGCTGCAATGAAATTTCATTCCTGTTCAGTTTTATTCGAAATGCTCAAATTTCGCTCAGATATATTTAATACATATAGACGATTGAGCTCTCGATTTTGTAACCTTACATACACATGCCAGCAGTTCCCAATTTGTGTAGAGGTACTGACAACAAGTGTTTTCCCAGAAGGGCGTATGAATATACAAGCAAATTTCGTGAGGAAAGTCGGATCACTGCTGACAAAACATTAAAAAATCTGTATTTATTCATCGTCCCGGCAACTTCAATATCCACACACACCGTAATGTCGGTTTGGGGTCCGCAACACTGTGGCAGTGTTACTTGCATTTTTTGATAAGGACTTCCAGTCTCGTCCTAAACAAGCCCTTAGCAATATCGTGTTACTGTTGTAACCATTAAATGCTACTACATTGCAGCCATGTTATCGTCTTGTATGCGAAGTAAAAGCTATTAGGTGGCAAGTCTTGCAGTGTTCTGTTATCATTTATATATAAAATGACAAATTTTTTAAGCTTGATAAGAGTTGCATTCAAGAATTTTCATTTGTGCCACAGTCACTTTTTTCTCTCCGTCCCCCCTGCTAGTATTTACAACAGTGGAAAAACTTTGGTGTTAAAAAAGTGTTTCAAAGAACGAAGGACAATGGGGGCGGCGACGGGATTCAGAGTTTTTAGGGGCAAATTTTCTTAGTTTGCAATCCGAGAGGAAATCGTGCTCGGCGCACCAATTGATAAAGGCAGACGGTTGACAAACTATTTCGTGCGTCTGTGAAACAAATCTATCCGCGAAATCCTGAACTTTGTTGAGGATAGCGTTATTTACACAGAAAACGCACCGGCAAAGGACATACCGTAACACGTTTACGCAAGGATATCGCCAGCGACACAGGGATCCCCCTAAAATAAACGAAAACAGCAAATGGTCGTACATCCATGCTCTGTTCACGTTTGATCGATCTGACAAGATAATTAAAGTTTCTGATGGGAACTTAACGAGAGGAGTTCTAGATGTTATTTCGGATGTATGATATCAAACGATACAACAATACTGTCAAGACATCATTTTTTAAAAAATCATGCTGACATGTCCTATAAGATATCTCGTGATGAATTAATTGCAACGTTCAAGTCAAATTTGCAAAGAGAAAACATGAAAATCGCCTTGGAAATTTGCGACATTGCGCTAACAACATATTGTTTTTTTCGTCTGACACTCTTCAGAGTATGAAACGTCAGAAAGGAAAGTATATGTATATGGCAACCTATTTACACGAAACATGTAGCAAAACTAGCCAATCCTAGACACGAAAGGAAACGAAGAATGAGAAAATGAACAAACAACACATTATTGGAGGAGTCAAAGTGAAAAAACGAACTCCTTCTGCCTACAGAGTACTGGTTTTCTTGTTTTAATGCAGGCAGACTCCAATACACTTAGATGAAAGGAAGATCTAGCTGTGCCAATTATCCGAAAATTCTCGTCCTTATACATTTTGCCGCATTCGCAATTTTCTGCTTTAGAAATACTTCCCGGCATTGAACTGGCATGTGTTTCAGTACTGAAGCCAGACTTCTGAGGGTATCAACTTAAATTGATTTTGAAATTCAATAATTATTATTTCATGACAACCAAAAACCAAGATTCCGTTTGTTGCTAAAAAATACAATTTGTGAATAAGGACATAATTTACAGTACAAGGCAAGGAATATAAACAAATCCACTGGTAATAAGATCACAACTAGTGAAACGTCCTCCCCTAAAGCGCAAACAATACACGACACATAAAGCGCACAGGTTTGCTAACTAATTAAAAAAACAAGCTTTTTATAACGGAGATGACACCTATGTAACCTGAAATAAGGGGAAATGCTAACCAAAATCACCACGGATCTGAAATGGATCCGTAAAAGTGTAAAGAGGGGGTGGGGGTTGGGGATCTAGATGCATCATCATGAACTCCGCGATAGCTGCAATAAATGACTACCAAATCAGAATTACAAGTAAACACATCATCATTAACAGTAGGTGCCATAAAACCCACAAGTTACTATTTAGATGTGTTGGTTACAATGGTATATCAAACACCCAGTTCCATTTAAACTTTGGGGGGCACATTCGAAACAAAAAGTTCGTTTAACTGCTTAAGTTTACATCTTGGAAACTGAAATTGTAGAGATATACGACGTAGCGTTAGGAGCGCGAGTCTCGTGACGTTCGGATCGATTATATTTGGACACAGCATCAGCTGCCTCTGTCCATTTTGTGACAAAAGCTGTGACCCACGTGATCTAAGGCTGCATTTTTTTGTTCGTGACACACCCCCTGAAGCTGCCAACGTGCCTGGATTTTGCAAGTAAAACCCTCCAATACAGAATAACACTAATTTTCAGTATCACAGAATTGCAACCTGCATGTCTGAATAGTCACAGGTTTTATACAGCCATTCATGACCCTTAAAAATAAAACTAGACGGACGTGGTAGGCAGGTAAAATGTGCCGACAGAATCCAATCAGCCCATCTTACATATTAAACGGACGTGACCTACAGAGTACGATTAAAGCAGAAAAAATAGCTCTTTCTGCACGTCTCCACAAAAATAATCGTGGCAACTTAACCAAATAATACCATTAACCACCATGAAGAATTTAAAGTTATTTTGTCAACTCACCGTTTTGTTTAACTGCTTTCCATTGATCTGACGTGTATCGCTTGTCTTCAAATTCCACGCCAGCCTGACGAAACACCAGTCTTGCTAATTCTGCTCTTCCACGAGCATCAAAGTAATGGAGAACGTATTTCGGCATCCTTGTAACAAGCTTTGGCGCAACTTTGGTCGTTGGATTGAAAGTGACTGTCCTTGGGTTTCAAATTTTGCAGTTGCACGATATTTATGCAATTTTGGAATTGGTTAGCACATGCAATGCTCATTGTGATTCAGCAAAAATTTACGTCATCACAAAAGACAATAGCGACGAACGTTCTCGACGTTTCTTTCTTTAAAACACAAAGGGTCTTTTGAACCCAAATTTAACCATGGCAGCATGTCAATACATCCCTGTTATTCATCGTCTTTCTTGACTGATCTATTGTATTTTTGAGATCTGAACAGCAAGTTCACTGCAATAAATTAGTTTTGCAACTTCGCAGATAATCACTTATACGTACGCACGCATCTATCAAAACATTGATAAAAAACAACAACGCACAGAGATTCAAATTTTGACATAGGTACTCGTTGTTATGTTTTCTTGTCATTTTAGCCTGAAAGTCGTATATTTCTTTCTTAACTGTGCTATCAATCTTCGATGTGACTATCCACGAGTAGATGACTACAATAACTACTGCACATTTTAAAATGTTCCAGATGCCTTTATTGTAAAAGACTCAGCGATCCACAAGGGAGTAATTTATTTACAATGCCTTTCATTAATCCTAATGCAGGGGCTCACACAATTATAGCGGGACGCATGGACCAATGCCCTTACTTTTCCCTTGAGTACAATGAATCCTTACATTAAGCCCAAGACGCCTTATTAATTTTTAAAATTTTTGGACTACGGTTTATTTGAAAAGGAATTAACGGGGGGCTCATTGTATTTTCGCACGTGACACAATACTTTCCCTGAGCGACATACTCTCCACAGCCAGACGCTCCTTATTAACATCGTATATTTTCGGTCTCGAGTTTCTGCCTATCTTTTAGCACCGTTCTGCCTTTCCCCTTATATTATTGCTTATTTTCTCGTGTAATGTGATTTGCTTCTTAAAATATGTTAGATGAAAACTGTATTTATCTCTTTACAATCCAGTTGCCATACCCTTGCAATAGTCCGGTCACGAAAGTACAATTTAACGATTATATACTAGCAATAATACTAAGTGCCTTTCTTTGATCACGTGAAAAGTGCGGAAGAAAGTTTTTATGCTTTAAAATCACTGCATGCAGTGTATCCAACGTAGACACACGGGACTAAAGGACCCCGGCTACATGAGGCAATAAGCAATAGTGCTAACTAAGTGCCGCACTCATGGCCAAAAACTGGCATTAAGCAAGGTTTTACATTTTATTTCTGATATTTGCTTAACTCATACAACACAGATTATTGAGAAGTGAAAGCAATCATTGTTTCTTGGCTAGTGTTCTTGTGTTTTTAAGATCGACTAGTTCTCCATTGAGACCAAATGGGGTCGGTCCCAAGGGTGGTCTAAATAGGGAGCATGGGCTTATCCTTTGTCCTACAGGATAAAGTCAAAGTTCTCAGGGAATCGTAATTAACTACACAATAAATAACCTAAAGTTTCCCAAGTTCTATGCTTTGCTTAAACAGCTCTTTGTATGCACTAAATAGCCTGTAAGCACAACATGTTGTTTCTGCCTTTTTCAAGCTGTTTTATTTGCTGTCTGCCTCCTTTGTGATACAAGTATTGAGTTTAAACCTGGTGGCCGAGAAGCACCTTTTTGGAGGTGTGCGGGAGGAACACTCCCAATAATTATGAATAGTCGGTCCAAAAAGTTGGTCCCGAGACACCTTCAGGACTAAAGCGGCCTTTCATCTCGAGTGATTTTAAAGTTTCAAGCCAAAACATTCATCGAAATTACTTGGAATTTTACTTAAATCGTGTTAGAAAGTTTTGAATGACAACAAAGTATAGGTTTCATCTATCAATCAAAACCATAGCCTCCGTCAACAATGTGTACCAGTTACAATTTCGGGTTAGAGAGATTTGAATACTCCTAGGAAATTTGGAAGATACTCAAAAAGTAAGCCTTGTTGCCACAGAGTCGATACAAAGTTACGTGCGGGATCTGCAAGAAGAAAACGGACAATGATTACGAAGGTATCTATTGTAGACATGCCCATCCCGGTTATAATGCGAAAACATTGCCTAATCGACGAGAAGACAAAGATGCAAGATTGTAAAATCTATTCCATTTACTGTAAGAGAGCTCCAAGGAAATTCAGAACCATTGAACATTCTTTTTCGTCTGACACTCTTCAGAATATGAAACGTCAGAAAAGAAAGCATAGTACATGGCAAGCTTTTTTATACAAAACAAGTATTGAAACTAGCCAATTATAAACAAGAAAGGAAGGAAAACAAAGGGAAAATGAAGAAGCAAAGCATCATTGGAAGATAAAAAGTTAAAACACAAGTTCTTTCTGCCTAATGAGTACTGGTTTTCGTGTTTTAATGTAATACGACAAGACGACAGGACAATCTAGCTGTGCCAGTCATCCGACAGAATGTTTCTGTTTGAATGATATTTTAGCTGTTTCTAAAGTTTTGAAAATGGGACGTTTCCTTGAAGAAATAAGCAAATGCAACAATATAACTGATCTGTATTAAGGCGGCCTCACACTATGGTTGCTCCTTAACTTTTTTTCAATATTTGACTGCTATGACGAACAACCATCCGTAAAGGGCTAAATGTTAGAAAACGCATTATGATATTGGATGCTTTCAAAGCGCTCAATTATGTTTAAGTAAAATGACGCCTGCTATTAAAATTCGAAGCTGCCTAACTAACATTGTCTGGTGGACTAGGCCTGAAAATTAATATTAAAACTTGCCAAACAGTGATTATTCTTACAAAAAACAAAACAAATATCTTTATCAAATGAAATTTCAAGTACGTTGTTTATAAAAAGCTTATTATCTTCGAAAAGACGACTTTTCGTGTGTAAAGGACAGCGTGGTACTCCCACCATTGACTTTTCAAAACAATTTGCAAGGTTGAAAGTCAAACTTGCTACATATTTAAAATGGACACGCTTACCTAGAAAGCGTCTAGCATATCTTTCAGTTCTCCATTCAATATAGGTTGTAATGGATTGAACAGAAGCGAGGGTTTTTGTTTAATATTCTAGAATATGATTAAGCCCCCGTAGAAACTTATTTAAATGTAAAAAGTGTCATTTTATGGTGGGCTGGTTTAGAATTGTAATGGCTCGTGCCCAAAACTTTTACTTCAAATTTTTTTCCATCTTTCACAATTGAATCCCATGATTTGTGTAAATCATTTATATTTTTGTGATCAAGTTCTTTTCCATTTAGAGTTCGTCTGTATTTAATTATTTCGATTCAAGAAGGATATTTATACCATCTAACAACTATATTTGCAATTGATGACATCGACGTGACAACAGGGAGCAAAGGATTCATCTCTGCTTCAGTATTGGTATCTTGCAGAAATTGCGTGAGTTTTCTATCTAAATGATTTTACGTATAATTTTACGGACACATTTCTAATCGGAAATTACTTCATTGTGTATTGTATTCATTTAATTAAACAGTTACTACTATTATGCCCACCAGCCAATCCACGCTCTTGATAACTTCTACTCCATATGTGATGTCATTGCTATCGTAGAGTTAACACGATTCTGGCCAAACGACCCCATCATTTGGTTTGCTCAGACAGTAGTCGAATTTACAACGCGACATATTTCATCTCAGACATGATTTGCGTACGCTGTCTCATCTCTTCAATCTGAGATTGTACAAGAAGTTCGCGACGTTTTGATTGCACGTCTTGAAGTACAGGCATACGAATTCCTCAAATTCAAACTAATTAGACGAATTCTGCCTCAAGCCAAAAGGTTTGCACTAGCCCCTTATATCAGAAGAATCGGCGACGGGAAACCTTCACAGTTACTGCGACGCATGCGACAATTATTAGGAGATCAACAGTCAGAGGCCCCCTCCTAATCCCAATTTTGGCCGCAACTGGCGAAACAGTGAATTCTTGACCAACTAGCTCTCATAGTCAATAACATTTTTGAAGCAGCTGTGTCATCCCCTAATATTTGTCATATTCCCTTACCTTTTACTTGAAAGTTGAGGACTAATTAGAGGGAGCTTACACGAGGGCGCCCAATTCAAGGATTTACAACTTTTCCTTCTCAAATATTGTCAAAAATGGTGTGTGATAACAATTTAAAAGAATTTGCAGAAACAAAAGCATTCGTTTTGAACTAACTATGTTCAGTTTTCCTTGACAGCAACCACAATATGGTGATCTTGAATGTGTAGTGATGCGATCAGCAAATCATGAAATCACCAGGGCATCCTCTAAGAAATAATGCATCAGTAGCTGTGCGATCAGAGCACTATGTGCGCAAGAAGGTCTCTTTGAGATGTACGGTTAGTTTCTAATAGTTTTTATAATTTTTCTTTCAATTCATACACTTTTCAAATGGTCACACTTCATGCATACTTCTTGATCTTAAATAAGGAAGTGCATGGGAACCTCAAGGAGTAAATGGCTGGCTTCTTGTGAATTTCAGACGGTGTGCCTACGAATTCTGAAACGCTGGCATTTACACTGTGTCTTGATTAAGATGTTTTGGAGGAGGGGGCACGCCAAGATCGGAAGGACTGTTGGATGGCTATGGGAGTGTTTGAGAGATTCACCTACAGAAATTTGAATATCATCATCCTGCTGATAACTCATTCTTGGGCTGTTTTCTGTCAACGTTTTAAAACAAGATGAATACGAAAAAGTAGACTAGAAGTAAATCAAAATGGGACCCAGATTATTATCCTTCACTGGGTAGATGCTGTAAAGACAAATTGGTAGCAAATGAAGACAACATTTTTTCAACCGATTCACTAAGATTACCGCCGACTGCTACGGCCAAAATCGTCAATGACAGTATTAATGCCGAGTTTAGTTCGTTTATTAACAGACAGTTGTGTGAGTCCGTCCAGCCGTACTTCATCTATGGTAGCTCTGAGGTACCTTATTTTAGAGCTCCAGTGCGCTCATCAGTACAAGTGGTGATCTAGATGCAAAGCATAATTGTTATTGCTGTTTAAGAGAGAGATTATTTGTACCTTCACTTGAAATAGCTGATCTTTAAGTTGGTGAAACCCCGATACATTTATCTCATATTAACTTGGGGAAACCTGAACAATAAAACTATAGCTAAAACAGGATTATCTGACTTTCATACCACTAAAGGGACGTTTTGTCCATAGAGGCCTTAGGATCAAACAACCGTGACCACACGTGGTATAACCCTGACAACTTCTACTACGATTTAGTTAACCATGTTGTAACCAGACTGCCAGTTAAAATTGATTACGAAAACTTTGAAGGGTCTGTCACTGATAGCTGCTTTAATAATAGCGTCGATGAATGCAAGTTCCTTTCAAATATAAGAACGGGCGATATTATATAAATTTATAAGAAAGGACGTAAATCTAAAAAAAATCAAATCATGATCACAGTTTCACCCCAAATTTCAAAAATGTTTGAAAGACCTACGGAATCTCGGATGAACCCTCTTTCTTAAGGATTTCTGAAACCTTTGCTTTGTGGATTTTAAGAGGACGTGTGTACAACGTGCCTTATTGCGCTTCACAGTAAAATCTACGAAGAGTCTGGACCCGAAAAGTGTTGTCAAGGGCTGATTCTTTGAACCCATCAAAGACCACTAGCTGATTGAACAATCATCTTCTAGTAGATACAGTTGAGGCGTATGGATTCAGCAGAGGAGCCTTAATGTTGATTTACAGTTGCCTTAATAAAAGAACCCAGTGAGTGAGGAGAAATGGGTCATTTAGTGAATGAAGAGAAATCGAAAAGTGTCCCCCACACGACCAACTTTAAGATCTTTCCTATTTAGCACGTACATTAACAACCTAACGAAAACATATCAATGTGCAATATGCAACTATGCAAACGACAAAATTCTACTATGGGAAGGACGTTAAAGTCATCAACGTAATATAAAAACCAGGAAATAATATCTCAACTGCTGCAGAATGGCTAAAAAAAGACAACTGTGTGATGTTAAATGGGGACAAATGCCATTTCATGATCTTTGGAGATCAAAGTAATAATGATTTAACTATACAATTGGAAAATAACACAGTAACTAAAAGTGCTGAACAAAGTGTATTGTCTTTCAAATAGCAGACAGCAATTAGTTTGTATTTTCGTGATAACGTCTTGTACATTTGGAAACTCACTAACCAGAAGGCATATCCAAATCGCTTACAATGTGTGCCATACTGCTTAGTAACACATGTTACGACAAAAATTAGGAACTTAAAAGTTTGAGATAAGTCTAGTCCTTATGACGTCGACGGAAAAGAAAATATGTAGAACTTACAATACAGCCATTAATCTTACGTAACAAATCATCATGACAATCAATCTTTAGACGATTTCATCATATCCATGATACAGATAACGTCCTTCACTATCCTTTTAACTGCAGTCGTAGTTAAATTAATGCACTTCACATTACAAGTTCATGTAAGATTTTTGCGAAGTGCTTTGTATTTGTTCAATTTTCTCTGATAACTTGTATCAAGAATTTGTTTCGATATCTACAGTTACTTCCAGTACATCCAATGACTTGTTACATTGAATTAAACGTATCAGGACTATCTCCAGATAACAAACTTGGTGATTAAAAACCATCAATGATGCAGTAAATTCTAGATGTTTGTTTAAAGGTAGAGAAAAGAAAGCAACGATTGTTAAAACAGAATCATGCCGCCAGTTGTAAGGTCCTTGACTGAGGTGCGCATTCAGAAGCCAGGCGTTGCAAAGTTTCAGAAAGGAGACATGATAAGCATAAAACATTGTTGACTTTTTTCCAAAAATAAGGATCTTTTAATGTACGAAGACTAAAGTTCAAGTCATGAAAAGTGAAGTTATAGATAGTACGAGGACTTAAAGTTTTATGCCAAACATTTACAAGGTTACGAGCACAAAGATTTTACACACCTTAACAATGAAACCTCGTGCAGTTAAGGTATTGAGAACATGAGATTCTTTCAGATCACGAAATGCTTTGATCACTGACTTAATATTTTGAAACTGATCATATTGAACATTAGAGGTCTAGAAGCATCAAAAAACATTGTAAATATCCGTATCACTTGCATTTTTTATTTTTTCCTTAGAAGTACTTGACATCAGGGACGGACAAAGACGGCCAGGGGCCCCTGGCTGTAATTCAATCAGAATGATTACTATTGTAAGTAAACAAACCATAAATTTTAGTGAATTGTAATTAAATTTGACATTACTATTAAAACATACTTTTTCAACTTGTTTGATGGCCAAGTCATAGAAATTCAGTGCTCTTACCAATTTTTTTGGTACTCATAAGAGAAAGCAGATTTAGTCTCTTTTGACAAATGCAGCTTCTAAGATTCTCATTTTTTTGACTTTAAAAATGATCTCTCTCCGCTGCAGTTTGATGCCATGCAACTGTGAGACATAGGTATAGGCGTGGCATAATGGGCGTGGCAAAGTGGGCGTGGTCCGAAGATTTGACTTTTGCGAATGTCAGACTTTACACTGGATCCGTCCCTGCATATGGAAGAGTTAGCAAGAAGTTTGGCTTGTGATCCCTGCAAAGCATTCAAAGGTTACAAAAGGAAAAAGAAATAATTTAGGTTTTCACAGGTGACGTCCTGAGAAGGAAAGAAATATATCAAATATATGATCGAATGTGCAAGAAAATTCTACACAGAAATACTTTTTTGAGTAATTACTCGTTTCTTTTATTGATATAGCAAACTATTCAAATAAGCTCCTACCTTAAGCCTTTACTTTACATTCGAATTACCGGCCATGGGCGCTTCTGTGACAGGAGCACATATTAAACAGCAGGCAGCTACCATGCTCACCTGGCTGAGTGTTCAGTGGGGAACCAAGACAGCAACTGGAACAGAGTGCTTTCAACACTTGGAAGGCAATAGTAAAGATGGTAACTTGCCCTTAAGCAAAGGAGATAATTGTCCTTATGGACAAAAAACGACAACTAACAACTCTAAGTAAAACTCTGCTAGCACATGTAACACTGCAGAATAATAATGCACATATATTTGATAGGGGTATTGTATGTCATAAGATAGGGGTACATGGGGTTAAACTCAACACTCGCCCACATTCTTTGGCCCCGAAGGTGCACATAACTACTTACCACATAGACCTAGACAGCAATATATAGAAGCATTTTTTGCCCAGGCGTATTGCACGGGCAGGACGGCTAGAATTGTTGATAAAATCAGTTTTAATTCCCTAGTTCACACTGGGTAGTAAAACATAGAAATTTCCTAGGACGCTGATTTAGTTTGATGTATTTAGAGTAGTGATCGTTCGGGATCCCGATCCCGGCCGGGATAGCCCATCCCGATCCCGATCCCGATCCCGATAAGATAACGGTCGGGATAAATGGGAGGAGAATGATTCAGACTGCTGTGATTATGGTTGATCTGTATGAGTGAATAGAGACTACGT
>JANTCA010073110.1:0-15310 GCA_024741275.1 Chironex yamaguchii
TAATAATAATAATAATAATAATAATAATAATAATAATAATAATAATAATAATAATAATAATAATAATAATAAAAAATATAAACAACACACAACTGGGCCTTAAAAGGTTAAAGTATGGATAAAAATTATTTTTCATAAATCACGTTTGTTACCCAAAATTCTTTTCGACCTAAATTCTAAAAGGTCTAATAAAAGTCGTCAATGAGAACTGTTCAAGACCACATCAATCAGAAACTATGTTACAGTCTACATTGAAAGCGTTACTATGACTTTATAGCTTAAATATCCAACGCCTTTCAGCAAAACGTCGCCTATATTACCTTCAACAGTTGACAAAAAACGCAATTTAATTTAAATCTATTTTAGGTACAGGAAGTCGGAAAACTACAAATTGTAAAAGAATCATAAAAGTTGTGGTACGTGAATCAAAGATGTCCATTACGTGAAGATGTAAATACTGGAAATTGAGTAGTCGACTTCTAAAGTTCATATTGGTCTAAGTTATGAAAACTGTTTCAATGTAGAGTTACTGGTCAGTACCATACTTAGAACTAATGAACTGTCTTTGACAGAAAAGGTACATGGCTGACTCATCCTTACTTCATCTCAGACAAGCATCCACATCCAGGAGGAAGAAAATATACTGACAGAGATTTAACCATAACATAAGAGTTTATTAATAAAGCAGTCAAAGGAAGAAATGTTCAAAGTCTTCATTCAAATCTTCAAAACTTGAGAAACAATTCAAATCTGTACTTCATATTGTCTGGGAACACAAAATTGCGCGACGTCGAAACTCTGTGTACAAATAGTTAACCGACTTTCTCTCCACCAATAATAATGAGGGATAATGTATTTTGGAAGTCAAACATCAATCATTAGCTCATGAAGTTAACATCTAGCACAAAACCAAGCTCCTTCCTAAAACTAGTTAACCATGATGTAAAAAGTATTAATTATATGTGAAGTTTAATATTGTAAATTGAAATAATTATACCGTACTGAAAGGGTGCGAAGCTTGAAACATTTAACATATGAAACCTTTACACGCATAACAGTAAGCATTTGGCCTTTACTCGATACAATTAAAAAGACAAAAGCTCCTATTTAATATTCCATTTACTCTGACGCGAAGTTGTACGCAAAGATGTTATCCTTGAAAATTTAATTAGCTCGTGTGGATTGTTTGGTACACAACTTTATTGCTTCCTTTGTTAGCATTCTAATGGGCATCAGATAGTTTAGAAGAAATTACAGCAAATGTGGTGAAAAGGAAGAACAAGCATTGTTATAGACAATCAAGGATAGTATGGTCATTTATAAACAACGCATGTTCTGTAAAGTGACAGTGAATATTACACAACATAACTAGCACCTTGGCTGGGCTGTGAAGCTCTGTCTGGATGATAAATGGTTGATCTAATATGGTGTACTGTTGCAAATCTTTAATTTCCTTTCTGGAATTCAATATTACTTCAGATTAACAGAACCCGTCTACTTCTAATTCTTCTTCGACTATCGTTACAGCAAAATTGAAAGTTTGCTTGCGATATCCATCTTTTGTAAGGTTGTGCTAACATGAAAAGGTTTCTTGTTAACAGCCGTACAAGGGAGCAGAATATTTTATTTATGTGTGAAATATGACATCACTTTTAACTAAATAGTTATGAAAAATACAGAGCACTTGTTTTAGAGCTTTGTCTGATGATAACATACTTTTATATTATTATTTCCTCACGGGTAACGAAAACAAAAGAATCGAATTTTTTCCTTCCTGGGTACATGTTTATTTTGGTTTATCAAACAATTGCTATTCTGTGTTTTACCCTTTTCATGTCATTTCGGATAAATGTAATTTTTCGTCATGAATTGAACCCTTTAGTATTTTCCCAGAGATGGAGATAGTTTTGTGCCAGCAGCTTTGTTTTCATTTGGAGACGACAGCTGGTTGCAAATTTGAGTCGAAATGCATGTGTTGTTGTGTATACATAGTTTATTGAACCTGTCATGACTGAGTCTTTGCTGAAAATTGTCACGTTTTAAGTTATCTAGCTGTTGAGAATTACCGTTCTGAAACTGCTTAAGCTGATGGATCAATAGTTAGATATTTGATTTTGGACACTAGAATTTTCAGGAAAGCAGTTAAGTTATCAGAGAAATCCTCTCCAATCAGCTTTTTAAAAATCAGTGAGCATCCTTTTTTAAGTTTGCAAGCTATCGACAGATTTGGTCTTGGCATCTGTTCAAATGCTACTTTTGTCCCTGGAGAGGCCAGGTTATACAACAAGAAGCATAAGACTGACTGCACGAAATGATCCCTCATTTTACATTGTGCTGCGATGGCTTGTCAATAAATGGCAACAGCTACCATAGCAAAACCTCATATTCATTGCAAAGACTAAAATAATCAACAACATTAAACAACAAATCAAACAAAAATTTCTTGCAATCCGAACTTGATATTGACATCGGAAAAAGGACCTTTTTGTGACGAGATCAGATATCCGTTGTTTGTGATCACAGCTTGTGACAGATTACCAATGATACTAAAACTCCAACGTGAAATTGGATACATCACTGTATTTAATTAAATCAACCAAGCCTTACCCGACAGAAAATATCGTGATTTCTTTTGTGACAAATAAAAATAAGTGTAGTTTTACTTTGAAAAGACACATAGCAACACATACTACAGACTATTTGTGTCTAACTTTTTGGAGTAAGGGCCCTGGTGAAAGGAACAGAAGAAATCAAAATTTGTAACCAGAGTTCAAATCAAAACCGAATCTCCCGTGGTCACAGACATAACTTCTGTTCCTACACAAGGTCATGGTATTAGTACAACGGTGATAGATGGACGCCTTGTAGGCCAAAAAAATCATGCCGCTTATAAGGCAAATACCCAATAATTTGAATGGACAATCTGGGTTGTATGACTAATACTAGTATCCTTTTGACCTTTGCTATTTATTTCTTTATTTCAGTAAGAAAGACGTCAGTTTTGCACTCATGAGCCCCGGGTACGTATCTCTCGGTGGTTACAATCACAATTTCCAATTTTGTTCTGCAGATCAAAAACAACCAATTGAGAGACAGCCGCTTAAAACCAGCGGCAAAAAAGTGCGGTAAAGTGATGTTCTCCAAAGATTAACTCTCTTTCTTAAGGGTGCTGGTAAATTTTCGGTTTGAATGAAGACACATTCCCTTACACTTGAAATGAAAGATGATCTTGCAGAAACAATATTCCTCTCTGTACTGATTAACGCATTCTGAATTTCCAATAAATGTTTACCTGTAGCAAAACCACCCACGTTTGCTGAAATTGTGTTCGGGATTGATGTTCTCTGGAATGAACTGCCATTTGGCGAATACAAGATTTAACGTGCTGTTTTATCCGCTCACCCAACCTTTGGGTGGTGTGTCCTTTATACCGAGAGGGGTTCACTTCACCCTTTATTTTGAATAGTGCAAAGGTGGCATCAACAAAGCTATAATTCAACTGCAGCTTTTTCCTGACACTTTGAAGTCGCCTGTAATAGAAACAACGAAATTATTTCGAGAGTAGCACTCAATTGGCCATCTATAGCAAGTACATCCTTTAGCGATATATTATTGAATTCAATAATACACATTTGGCATCCAATGCTATGAAATCAATGAAAATATCCTCAAAAATGATGGGGCTTTTAATTTCCCCTCTATACAAAGCATTAGTTTATTTTGATTTTTTCCTCTGAAGTAACATTGGTAAACAAACATGTTACATCAATGGAGCACATAAATGGTATAGAGGATTGATAAGGTTTGGCTGCCTTGTCTTGGCTTTTAAAGATTCCTGAGTTTTGACATTTGTTTAGGTATGCCTTCTATGCTAATTTTACTGCAATGATCCTGCAACTTCATCAGGTGTTGCAAAAGTAACTCTTTCTTAGATACAACTGATTTTACTACTCGAAAATGTTCCTTGTATATGTAGCTTGTGAAGTTGATAATAACTATACAGTGAAAATGTAGTAAATCATGAAGTCAAGGTTATAGGAAATTCAGTTTCTCTCCCAAGGATGGCTTGTGAGTAGACATTTGTGTTTTGCTGATGCGCACGCATTTGCACAAAATATCTTAGTAGCAGTTCAACTGCCCATTATAGGGCAAAGTTATATCGGACGTAAGAACGAGAAGAAGCAGAGAGAGAACAAGAAAAGAATAAAAGAGGGAAAATAGTAAACAGAAAGAAAAGTGAGCTTGTAAAAGCCGGTGGCCTCGGTATGGTGAGCATTTGAAAGTCGGTCTGATGCAGGGTATAGCTCATTTGAAAATATCACAAGAGTAGGAACTGAAAGTTCCCTTGTTGTCGCGAAAGAAAAGAATGCGAAAAAACAGTGATCAAAGTAGAACATTTTAAATAGCTTAGCTTTGAGATGCGTACAAAGTAATCCAGTAAATTGCATTGGATGAAAATGACACAATGAGTGTTCTTGAGATACTAATCACAAGCCTAGATCAGCTTTATATTCTATTATGGAGATTATCACTATTACTCGAAAGTAATTTTGAAAACAATATCACTAATTTGTTTAGCAATTTTCAGAAATGTTGTAATTGATGTTGTAAACTGACAAGTATTGAGCCTTTCCTCTCAATGTATTTCCCTTTTGATCACAAGAGAGATCAAAATTGACCACAATGTCTCTGGATTGATCTAAAAAGAACTTACCAAATTACGATATCCCTGTTTACCTTAAATTGGCATGGAAAATGAACATTATAAAATGCAAATAAATTAGAACTACTTAGGGCGATAATTATGTACGCATTCGTCAACAAAAGAATCTAAGTTGCAAGTTATGCCGTTTGCTGAAACCATACTGAGTGTCGCAATATTAGCAAGACTTTCAAAGAACCATAATATCAAGATAATCATTACAATAATGAAATGTAATTTAATTTTCTATCGGGTTTTTGTCTCTTCACTTAAAGGATTTTAAATGCATCAAAGCAATTGTTCATTCCAATTTTCACAAAATGCCTTCTTCTATTCTCTATTTGAAATTAGTCATTTATAAGGAAGACTACGGAGGATTTTCATAGCAGATCAGTGTCTTGCCTCTCATTTCGAACCAAACCGTTCTCTTTTAATTCTACGTCTATAGTGTTTTATGTCAAAGGTGTTTTATTCTTTCTTCACAAAAGACGTCAAAATCACGCGAGATTACCAGAAATGATATGGAAAGAATAAAGCTATACATACTATGATAGGAATAGAGCTATACATAATATGTAAGGAATAGAGCTATACATACTATGTAGACCATAAAAGAACAAGTATGTATTGGTCAGACTTAATTTGATCAGGTTTCTAACAATCTTAAAAGCAAAAGAATACGACTATTATTGTTTATTGGTTTAAACTATTTGTCGATAAGGGAGTAAAATTTCAAATCTTAAGTTCGTTTTTTCGTTGTAATAGAGTTAACATGCAGTCTAAGTGTTCCAGTGTCACCAGATTTGATCGTTTAAATTCCTTCTCCATTGCTAGAGACAGCCAGTTATCACCAGATAAATGACTGTCTGATATGATAATGCATTTTTCAATGGTTTAGTCCAAGACAAATCAGACGTTCTTATATTTCAATGTCGGAACCTATCTGGGGATGATGAAAACTGACCAAGGAATAAAATGTATTCACTTTAGAGCTAAAACGTTTTGCACTTGGGTAGACATCTAGTAAAGATTTCTATCAGCTGTTTTTCTCGAGTGAATTTAAAAGGCGATGGTTTTTGGTTTAAAGTAGATATATATCAAAAACACTTATATAGGGACAAGACGTTGCTTTGTCAATAATCAGAAAAAACGATCGTCTCTGTACAGTCTAGCACATTCTGGATTTTCAAACAAGTGTTGACCTATGACAGCTTCACAAATAATAGCGACGCTCTACTTTTGGAGTCACAAGATGGATGCTGTCTGCAAAGAATATGTGTTGCATCAATACTAGGTGGGGTGGCGTGTATTTCCCTGTTGCCAAGTGTTTGAAGTGCTCACTCTACATACCAAAATATATAAATGTACAGAAACTCAAAATTAACTACGATATTCTGATTCTAAGTGTTTTATGAAGTTATGTATAGACGCTATTTTGAGACATCACTTTCGTAGCACCTTTCAAAACAGGCATCATTACTATTTTCGTCTCAGCTGTCTTCTTTATGAAACGTAAACCAATATTTGGCATAAACACCATGTTGCTCATTGCTGTTACAAATGATTTCTTTATCTATATTAATGGGATCATTTTGCCAAGAGAAGATGATGATCAAAATAACTCAAAAACAACAAGTACTCTTCTTATATTCATTACTAACAGATGGCAGGGGTGCATGTCTTTCCTTTCCGCAGCGCATTTCACATTTCAACTTTTTGACTTCTTATCAGACTGTGGTCTTTGTTTTCCTACTTTGTTTGACACTTACATTTTTTTGCTTCTTCCCGCTCCTACTGGAGCTCTGTAAAATGAGTGGTGATATCACATTCAAAGATGCCCAAGCGCATTGACCATAAATTAAAACTCACCTACCTCTCAACAACAAAGACAAACATTTAAATATTTTCAAGAGGTACTTGCTTTATTGCATGGATTTCGTTTAAATTCTGTTGTACTCTTTATTTTCTATATCATATAATTACTTTCCTAGTACTGATGGAAGTGTCAACGTTTGCATTGGACAAGATCGAGGCATGTTGGTGACAGATAGAATAGAAAACGTTCTGTCTAATGCACTCAATTTTTGCGGGAAACATTTTTGTTACATTTTTTGCATTTTCCTAGCGATTGACAAATTCTTTCGGCTTTTAAATTTACTGTGATCATTTGCGAGTGGACTTGGCTCACGCTAAAGATGACCAAGTATCGCATGTCATTATCGCTATCGAACAGTGGATGGTTGTTACGCATTACTTTTCCTGATGTTCTCTTATTGAAAAGAATTAAGTCACACTTTACAAATTAACGGCTTCTACTTCTAGGACATTTATCGGTCAAAACAACCAAACTAAGCTCTCTAAATGGCAATGGGGGTGTTGAGGGGTGGGAGGGGTTTCCTTGTTGCCATTGCTGTGCTGTAAAAATGACTGATCCTGACATCTGCGAGAATGGCAACTCGACATAATGGCGAGGCGCTGCCAAACATTAAAAAGCACGGTTTTGACACAGCAGAACAGCGGTTGTAAAACATTAATGAAAAAATACAGAATTTATGCCAGCTGCTGCCGACACGTGCCATTCAATGTTGCTAGTGTCCCTGGGTCTGCTTATTCGGATCCCGAACATTGCCATCACAGACAGCACATGGTGACGTAAAAGAAATGCTCATAAAAAGTGAAAGTGCCATCTCCGCTTATGGTTTTTCAACAGGTGTCTCTCGATGCAAAATCTCTGGGGTGGTCACCTTGGTCCGAAATTGTTGTAAAAAGTGGTAAATTAGTGGTACAAGTTGTAACTCTTCCTTCACACTCTTGAACCAGACGATCTTGCTTAAAATCAACGTACAGGTTACGTACATTTTTCTCGTTACGCCTCTTTTAATACTACCGTCTGGTCATTCCCTTGTGAAAATGACATTTTGTTTTTAGGTAATATGTTAGACAGATATTAGAGAGATAGATACCACCACCCTAAAAATGGCTTCAACCGTGTGCGCGGGTGAAAATCTACAACATAAAAAGTACTACAAGATGTCAGTGACCTATAATAAGTTTTCACTGGTTTGTCGTGTGCAAAGAGATAGAAATAATCAATACATACTCGCATTGTAAGAGCCCTCCGCTTAGACATCAATTAATGCCAACGGGTCAAGTTACAATAAAACACAAAAATTGGGTTTTATATAAATAGCAAAAGAAATCATTTATACCATTCATTCATCTCCCAAAAGTTGCGAATGCTTTGGATCAGGCAAGCTATTTTCAAGGATGTCACAAATGACAACAAAAAATACATTAATAGAACTAAATGTACGTATTTCCATTGTATTGTTACAGAGCAGCAGTTTATTGTGTGCCACTAAATTAGTGGGAAGAATCCGAGGGTAGTCCGGGCCTTTTCGAGTAGGGGTGGAGTTGGTTGCATTGCAGCGGCATGGAAAATCTTTTGGCTACAAAATAGCACCAAAAGCGCACACAGATACCTTTAGCTAAAGATACAGCCGTCATTCGAAAAGCAGGCTACTGGATACAAAACATACCGGACAAAAATCAATTATGTCTCTCAAGAATGGACAACAAACCATCTACAAGCCCATGCCCCCTCACAAATTAATCTCTCTGATAACGTGGAAACTGGGGAACGAAAAGGAAACTATCGAGAGGAGCCGCATGAAAAATAATTCTACTTTAACACGGATAAACAATTATTTCAATGGAATACCACGATCTTGATATTATACATTACAACAAATACGGGTCTGTAGTCTCCCCCATGATCTCCCAATGTCAACTATCGTTTCTTGTAACCTTCCCAAAGCGTATGTTGAAATATTTCAGTAAACTGGCACTGAGTTATTTATGTCTCGAGCGTCTCAGAATGTTATAGGAAAATGTTATAAAGCGGCTTCTCTCAGCCACTTCAAACTATATTGATTTGCCAATTTTGAGGTATAAATTGGCTGTTGGGAGCTGGTGGCTAAAATCTGACTTGTTGGAATCAATTAGTCCCTTCCTCATAACTTAAGGAATTTCACCCGACATGTATTACCTCTTGTTATTCAAGCTTTGTATTTCTACTGCATCGAGATTTGCAAATTACATGCCAAGGCTATAGTTTATGTTCCCATCAAATGTAATCCATTGGCAGTTTTACGTCAGTAGGGCAACTACAAATGGCAAACTTACATTTGGCGCTACATTGAAAGGACCTGGAGCTCCATTAGAATATTTAAATTTCAGCTGCCATTCGTCTACGACAACCAATTTAATAATTATTAGATTTGGCTGAGCTAAAAGCAAGCTAATAATCTCGCCACATGGTTGTGCATACTTTTGAGGACTCGACTTATAACGACAAAATCAAACACTGAAACGGAATCCTTACAATGCTCAATGATCGATTAGGGTATCCTAACATCACGCTATTTTTAACCAAATGTGGCTTGGGCGATTCAGCGAACAAAATTGTGATATTGCTCAACCAAATGAAGTCTATACTCAGTAAAATTATTCCCATCCCTACCGCTCCCTCTTGGGGTCAAGATGATTCTCTTTAATCCAAATGCAAAGTTTGTCACGCAATGTTAACAAGGATTCACTCCTAAACGAAAAACACCGCTTAGGATTAAGAATATCCCAGAAGAGCTTTACAGTTGTAGTGCTTGCTTTGGTAACTAGAACGGAAGAATTGAGATATCTAATGAAATATATTTCACACGTTTATAAATTTACAACTTACTGCTACTAAATACATGAGCTCACACTAGAGATCAACGTGGATTTATTTTAATCTGATGCTTATAACCATCAGACACCTGCAGTTAGGCTGATTTTAACCGAGTCAACATCAACAACACGACAATAAGTTTGCAATCAAGTCATGGTAACGGCTCATTGTGATATGATGATCACAACATGCACCGACCTATGGATCAAACATATACATTGCATGTTTATCCCCTCACACCGTTTAACTATCCTACTCTAATCTACGGCAGGTCTCCAAATATAGCAACTGGAGACCGAGTACCATGAACTGCTGACCAAAATAAAACTGGGGCGAGTTGAGCAAAGAGGTTTCTCAACACTGAAAACGACAGAAAGAGAATGAGATATGAGACATGAGACATGCAATGAAGAAGTGGACTGTTAGTACAGCTCTATTTCACTTTTTTCAATCAGTTATCGTAGTCAGCGATCGTATTTGCCACTTGCGCAAGCCTGAATAAAGCTTATGGCAACTACAGTATGGAACTTCGCTTTATCACAAGGGCGTCGTGATGTTTAAAAGCCAGTTAAAGTTCTGCTAATAAAATGGACAGCTGTATACCATCTTATGAATAACTGCTTTATTAATGCAGTCCAAACTGTGAGTGATGATTGCGAGACCATATCCAATACCATATTGCTCTGCCTTACAGTGTAATCACTAAGGAGACAGTGTAAATACACGAACGTCACATGTAAATGACAATGGCCAAACGTGATCATTTTATGGTAACATTTTCAATTTGATTGTTGAGATGTCATTGACGCTGTTAGCTCATATTTCTAAAACTGCAATATTTATAACCAACATATAAGATAAAAGAAACGAACTTGACAAGAGCAAGATAAGAGAACACAACACACAAACGTCTAAAAGGAACACAACTTGCATTCCTTTCAATGGAATTCTCCCAATCTCTCTCCTGTTATCTTAAGTTCTAATAATTAACTAATCCAGAAAAATGTCACGACTTATTCCGTGAAACTGACAAGGTTCACAGTTATGTCACGATTAAATTCTGCGAAGAATTTTAAAACACCAGATAATTAAGCAGCAGTCACCATCAACGTACATTTACACGTACGGGCATTGGCACATAGCTCTTCTCTATCAGTACACTATAGATCCAGCAATTTAAAATACAGCAGACGCCCGCTAGTGTCCGTAACCAAAATGGCGACTCCTTTATCTATTTTGTGGTTACAAACGTGACCATTAAAAGCATACTCAAAGAAGAACTGATGGGTATTCAACACATACGACGTACCCTTAGAACCCTAATAAGAAATCATAACCCGCCAATCATATGAAGCCTTGAGCGCAATGTATCGAGGTTGACTTCAATCCATGTGTTGCATGCGCTAGTACATGGATGACCTGGCTTATGTCAAGGAGACTGTCAATTCAGAATATCGGTATAATTGTAGAATCAACTAGAACACAGTTCAATTACTGCTGCCAAATCTCACTGCAACGTCTGTTGAAGTTCTTCCTCAATGAGGCAAGTATATGTTCTGCTTCCGTGTCAATTCTTTCCATTTGACAAGTTCTACAAACAATATTATTTCAATGACATTGGCTTGAAAATCCGTCAACCAAATTGTTCATCGTCAAGGTAAACTAATCTTGTATCCTGAAAACCAAAATCTCACACATCAGTTGGTGTCACCGCTTAATTAAACCAGTACTAGGCAAAGCAACGACAAAAGTCTGGTCTAAGTAGATTACTTTTGCCAGATTTATCGACTTCGTTAGAGCGAGGGTACATTATTTACCATAAAGGGTCACGGTTTCAATCCTCGTATGTTGATTGGCCTTGTTCTTCCAACAGCAAACACATGCCTACCGTTTCCACCATGAGCTGGAATTCTCGGCGAAGGGATCAACTGAACCCCGGCTGGGAAAAATTCAGGAGCCAGTGGTCGTGCAAAATGGCTGTATTGGTTTGGAGCAATAGCATACATCTCTTGCGGACGATACGCAGTATGTACTGCGGCCTGGGCATGAAATGCTGGCACCATAGGATGATAAATGCTTGGATGAGGATATGCTCCTTGCGGTTGCAATGGTCGAAATTCAGGATTGTAATTGGCCGTAAATACTGTTGCCTCTTGACCCTCTGCTGTATAATAAGGAGCAGCAGATGACCCTTCTACGAACACAAACCCTTTCCCAGAATGATCTTCTTCGTAAAATTCCTCTTCCACGCGAGGACCCTGTTGAAAGTGAGGATGCTTGTGTCTGCCTCTTCCGCGAGTCTGAGCAACGAAAGGATGGATATTGCGCATGTAATGGCCCCCTCCCGAACCTCGCATGTCGGGATGTTCATACTCCACTGAAGCGTATTCTGCTGAAGAAGGAAGACATGTTTCCACAGGTACCTCCGATCCAACAAACGTCTCCACATCGTGGGGCATGCCTACGATCTCCTCCTTGTTACTATAACCTTCATGATACCCTGTGGCCGTCCCATAGCTAGTGTACTCATGTGCATCATTCCTGTTCGCGTACTGCTGAAAGTTTTCTCGGTCATCGATACTTCCAGGCAAAATCAGCTCCCATAACTGACAAAGTCGCTCTCCAACACTAGGTTCAAGTTCTTGTCCATCTCGACTTACCTGAACTTTTTTATTTTCATTCCACGGATTGGTCAGGTGATGAGTATGCTGGAAAGCTATGTCCCTCTTCTGCAGCCACTGAACATTGAAAATGCCTCCTAGAGAATCCGAGGCGAAGTCTTGACATATTGTGTTGGTAACCTCAGACGTCATTCGGCCAAAGCCTTGAAAATGGCCACTTCCTTGTATAGAAAATATCAATATTACCTCTAGCGAAGACTGATAAGCGCGATCAAGCTTTCTCTCATTTCCCTTGGTCGTTGCCCAGATACCCCTAGCAAAAGATATCTCCAAATTCTTCTCGTTGTTGCATTTCATAATGAAGTAGCGCTTGCCACGCAGGGTGGTCTCTTTGGACACAGCAGCTACTTCATTCGTCTTCTCTTTCCCCTCCCTCCTGGCCACGTAATACGTTGAGTCTTTACTTCCTTGCAGGCCTCCAAATGACCCTTGACCATAGACCCTCCGCGTACGATCACCCTTATCCTCTTCCGGGGCTACGCCTCGGTTCCGCTCACCGTGATAGAGTGTCTGTTGATCAGTTTGTGCTAAAGCACCTCGAACGAGAAGCTTGGTAGATGTTCCAGTTGGGTTACTATGTCTCTGATCATTACCCACGTCTTGGTCTACGTCATCTCTCGCTAAAGATGCACCACTCCCTTTAAGAATCTCACCATTACAAAGAACTGAAATAACACACCTTAAAATGGCTTCATCGGAATGAGACATGGGTTTTGATGGTGCACACAGCCGATGCTTGAGCAGACAACTGAGTTTTAATCTGCACGACGAAACTAAACGGATTGTTTGGCTGTCACCTTGAAACGCAATCCAGTCATCGATTTTCATGAAGCTTCGATGGTCGTCAGACTCCTTTTGATGATCAGACTCGTTTTCACTGTCACTCCCCTCAACAAGATATTTCTTTCTGTCTGACTCTTTGCTATCGGATGTCAAACGTAACCCAGCAGATGTTGTGTCTTGGCTTAAGCACGCTCCACCTGTTAAAGCAACAACTATTGGAGGTACAGCAGTTAGGGTTCGCACATGTGGGCCAGACTGATAATATGTCACCTCCTCATACAAGATCCAGTTAGCGCCAAAGGTCTCCAGCGTCCTCCTTGAATCATCAGCGGCTGATGAAGAACCACTGACGGAATTGAAAGAAAGCACCGAGGAATGATGAATGTGAATGTTACTGTCCTTCTCAGAAATCAGGCATCCATTCTGACGATCCACCTTAAAAGTCAAAGTGAAACATTGTCAAAAGACACTTGCATACACTATAGCTTCATTAAACAATAATACAAAAGAAATCTTCTGGAAACTAGTATAACTGAAGAACAGTGAATATGCGACAAATTCTTGTTTTAAGTGTATTGGAGTCTGTCTACATTAAAATTGGAAAACCAGTACTTTGTAGGCAGAAAGAGAGTTCGTTTTTTCACTTCCAATAATGGACTCCTCCAATAATGTTTTGTTTCTTCTTTTTCCCTTTCTTTGTATCCTTTTCTGGTTACGATTAGCTGGTTTTGATACATGTTTCGTATAAATAGGTTGCCGATTCATACTCTGAAGAGTGTCAGACGAAAAAAGCTTTCATAAAAACATAAAAACATACTTTTAGCGCAATGTCACAAATTATCAAGGCGTATTTAAAACTACATGTCTTTAACATGGCGCGTTCAGACATCCGTTCAGACCTACAGCAAGAATAGAAAAAATGGAGACACAACAAGGCTCACATGATTACGAGCCAATGTGATGAACAATCCTAGAATCAATTCCCTGACAAAATATACGACTGTTGAATTATCGCACAATATTCGTTTCGTAGTAGAATTAACGTGCATATTAGATAATGTCAAAATACGATTACTGCCAAAAGAGACTGAAATTTACCTGTACAAGAAAGGGATACAGTCCAGCGCAGATAGCTGCTTTGATGACCTGGCTACGACTTGAATTCATGTTTAAATCCTTCAAGTCTCCAGGTCCACGTGATCTCACGAATCCTAGGGAACGAAGGTGATTCACTATCTGGGTTCGCAATGAACTGATGCTTTCCATAGCAAACTGTGAGATTGAATTTTGTTGACAAAACGATGTCTCTCTTCCCTCTTCTTTGGCTCTTGACCATGCCTGAAAAGCCCGAAGGGTAACAAAATGGTCGCTTTGTGTCCTTCCAGCAAATTTGTATTTACTGCTCATCACAGCGCGCCGTTGTGTACCCGTTGTTGGTGTGATAACTGTAAAATGAAATCAAGTCAATGTGAAGTGATAAGGGCATATTGAAAAAGTATATCGAAAATGTTTTTGATTCAGCTTCAAGCCGTAAATAATTGATAGGCATTTTTCACTTACCCTTCATTCAAACAGAATATCATGATGATGATAATGATGATGATGATGACAGTTACGATCATAATGGTAAAGGTGCTAATGGTGATGAAGATATTTATGATAACGACGAGCACGATGCTGATGATGGTCATGATCATCATTGATGATGGTGATGATGGCGGTGATGATGATAATGACGATAATGCTGATGATGACAGTTACGATAATAATGGTAAAGGTGCTAATAGTGATGAAGATATTTATGATAACGACGAGCACGATGCTGATGATGGTCATGATCATCATTGATGATGGTGATGATGGCGGTGATGATGATAATGATGATAATGCTGATGACAGTTACGATAATAATGGTAAAGGTGCTAATAGTGATGAAGATATTTATGATAACGACGAGCACGACGATGATGATGATAATGATGATGATAATGATGAAGATAATGATAATAATGATGATAATGATAATGCTGATGATGACAGTTACGATAATAATGGTGATGATGATAATGATGATAATGATGGTGATAATAATGATGAAAAATGCTGATAATTGTTATGTATTGTGCAAGTAAAACTTCCTGCCTTTAAAACTGCCCTTAGGGAGATACTGTTATGTATTGTGCAAGTAAAACTTCTTGCCTTTAAAACTGCCCTTAGGGAATCAAAATTGCATTTAAGTTGAAGTTATTGGATAGAAGATGAAGTTGTTTTTACGCTGGAGCTAGGTTTGTTGACTGCGTTTGATCTATTCAACTGGCGACGAGGATAGCCAGTAAAGTATGAAAATTACGATGGCTACGTTTGGTAATTTGGAACCATTCGAAGGAGGAGAGTTTACAACGTACAAGGAGAGATTGG
>JANTCA010073121.1:0-15310 GCA_024741275.1 Chironex yamaguchii
CCTAGCAATGTTTCCGTTATCTGGTTATGTTTCATAGTACCCATTACCTTGATGTAACAAAAAATCACTCAATTTAGTGTTCTAATGTGAGAATGATATCACAGGACCATTTATTTGGCACGCAAGATGACATTTTTGTTACTTTTGCGTAAGACCAGAGACAAGAAACAAATATTCAAGATGTAGCTCATACAGTTCCAGAACTAAAAATATCAGCATACAAAATTCAAATGTCATTCACTATTGTCTTCACTATCACAAGCATCATCAACATTCTCCGTTGTGGGGCCAAGTAAATGGGTTCCTACCTCGGGATCTTTCACAACAGGTACATCTTCTATGTTGCCACTTTGAAATAGCTATGACCTTGATGATTGATTCTATTATTAGAGACTCTTCCAAAGCAGAAGTTAAAGAAATATTCCGAAGTGATGCAACTGGCATTAAAAAAATGTCTGTGAAGGTCACAACAATGTTTCAAAATAGTGGAAAATACATACATACACAAATAGCGTTGGATTTTAAGCTCAACCCTGATGTCATTGCAAGAACAGATACATTTGAAAATAACTCTGCTATACAACAAAAGAGATATGACTCCACCTTCTAAATTTTCGTAACAGTCCGTACCAAAAATGACCATACCCCCGCCCCTCAGGCGTCATGTAATTTTGAATGCCCCCTTCCCAAATTGGGTCATACGGTCATACTTTCGAAGAGATAAAAGTGAAAATAATGACAGTAGCAACGAAAGCAGAACTAAGGCTCATTGACAATGTAATTAAGTTATTGAAACTTGTACTTGTTGCTGCGACTACAAGTGCAACCCGTAAACAATCCTTTTCCTTGACATGTAGGTTGAAAACATGGTTTTGATCTACTGTCGCAAAAGCTCTTCAATGCTTTAGCAATATTGTCATCGCACAAGGAGGTGACTGAGAAAATGTCAATAATAGATGTGGCTAATGAGTTTGTCGACGCAAAGCCCAACAGAAAAAGCATCTTTGGAAAATTTGTCGAAGAAGATTTGTAAATATAAATCTTTTAAACAGAATATTTGAATAAACATCTTACACTAAAAGTAATAAATTGTCTCCTCATTTCCAAATCATTTACCTTTGAATTGCTAATTTTCTTGGCCCCTCGGGTGGTAGTAAACCTAGCAGCTAATCGAATTTGCACCCACCCACCCCCACTCCACACACACACTTTCAAAATCGTACCGTGGCCCTTGTTTATTCGGGTATTTGGGTGTAACCTCTCCTATTATCATGATTCAATGACTCTAATACAGACAATCAGTCACATTGTGAACGATTGCCCTTTGACTCGGTGCCCTGGAGGGCTATGTTCTCTCCACAACTTAAAGCCTGATGCAGCAACGTGGTTGGGCAAATTTGAAGGAATACGATAATCATCAATGACTCTAATCGTAATTTTTCTAGTTCAGACAACGTCTTTCAACATGTTTCCATCTTTCATCGTTTTTTGCAGCTTTGAAATTAATTGCTTCGCAAAAAAGTGGGGGCATGACACCCATCACCCCCGCTGTAGCCTGGACCCTGATCTGAATTTCAACAACAGGGGACAGTTTTTTTACATTTAGATTGTTAAGTCTATTTGTTGTGAAAGTAATATTGTTAACCAATTAGACTGAACTGAGAACTTCTCTCCTGTCGTGCAGGTCATTGTTTCCTTGTGTGCAAAGATCAAGAAACTCTTTTGACTGAAAAATTCTGCCAGGCAAAGTTATTGGAAACGATGTACCGCAAGAGTAACTTCTGTTTTTGGCGTCTTGTCTCCACTCTAATTTGTAGACCTTGAGGCCTTTGTGAGATTGATTGTTGAGCTCCAAGGGAGGGAGAGGCATAAAGCCCAAGGTGCATTAATATATAAGGTATGTTTTTATTGATAAAATATTATTAGTACTGGACAATTATTACTGGACAAAGTATCTAATTTGAGTGTCTTTAAAGGACCTGGGGGATTTCCCGGTAATTGGCACAAAGTAATACTTAGCAGGATATTTTTTATTTGAAGGGGCCCAACATTTGCAGGAGAGCTTCATCAGGGAGTGACAAAGAATCTGTCGACCTGCAAACGTCAGCTGATCGAATATAGCTTTGGGTTTCCAGTCACAAGACCTTGGAAGTTCAAATCGCCAATCGTGATTACTTTACACGAGTTGTCATCATAAGACCACGTTTTCAACCTTGAGCACGTTTCGCGTGGTAAGCATATGACCATCTCTGTTTGAAGGACTGTCAGCTATAAAGGCAGGGGCCCGTTGTTTAATCGGTTAGCACCAAAGAGCTTGCTTTCCTTGTCATTGTGAGGTAGGAGGTAATATTTGTTTATTAAGAGGACTTGTTAATACCATTACCTTGCCCATACTTGCTCACCTGCAGTATTTAAGCATTAGACATTTATATTTTAAGCAGAGCAGGAAGGCTGAACGTGATTTTATGTCAAAGCAAAAATTACAGTAGATCAGTCAGAACCATTAAGGGCCTAGACTAGTATCTCGCTTGTCTTTGTAACCCATATCCTGTAGTTCATTGTAAAATGTAGGTGATCCCCAGAACCTGAACAGTTGTTATCGTATTTGCTTGATACTGTATCTTGCTTTTTTCTATCCATGTATTTCATTTTGTTGCTCTCTGCTCTTTGGTTTGTGGTTCAGAAAAATAGAATGTGAGTGCTACAGGGAAAGGAATCCTGAGATGAGTAGAAAAAGTAGGTCTCTACTTGATTGAATTTTTGATGAAATTCATCGTATTGTTATATTATCCCTCAAGACAAAGTTTCATGGAATTTTCTGTAAAATTTTATCAGGGGGATAAGAACTATTGGTTTGTAACTTACTATTTTATCTTCTGCTGACAAGGGAGGGCCCCTTTGTACCTGCCTACCTATCTGTAGCTTTTTTGCACTCATACTGGGAGTACATAATTTAAATCCCTCTTCCAGTTTTGCTTAAATATTCCATATTAGTGGGTGCCATTGGGTGTGTGCCGCAAACATTGGAATAGACTAGCCATCTGTTGTTGGGACATAAATACGACTCAATGGGATCAAGGAGAAAACTACTTTTCCCATTAGTGCTTGGCAAGGAAATGGATGACTACTCATAAAGTGGCCCCTTCTTACAATTTTACTTGTCCCTGTGCATTGAAAATGCGTATTGTACCCCCTCTCCTTAAATTGAATGTACCCAGGAAACAAAATCTTAGCTGAATCTACCATGGATCTCTTCTGCACTTGCCATGGCATAGAATTTGACAGGGAAATGCTCTGCTGTGATCTTTTACCACCAGCCACAGCTGTGCAAGCACAGTGAATGCTACAGTAGGGGACTGACCCACTGGTAGCATTGTATGTTTAACTACCATAATATATCCCTTAAGTGCTCAAAGCTAAGAAAGGATGCACTGTGTACCAATGTTAAAGTCTTTGGTATGATCCAGTTAGTTATTCAAGAGTAACTTAAAATCCTTCCCGCATCATTTTTGTGCATAGGGTGATACCAATCTCTGTTTCCTTAGACGTTTAGCCACACAGTTGTGCAGGCACAGTGAATGCTACAGTAGGGGACTGACCCACTGGTAGCACTGTGTGTTTAACTTCCATAATCTATCCTGTTAGTGCTGAGTGCTAAGCTAGGAAGTATTATATACCATTTTTTAAGTCTTTGGTATGACCAGGTCATGGATTCGAACCCACAACCTTCCACACACAAAGCGAGCATTATGCCATTAAGCCACTGCTGCAAACACTGATGAAAAATGGGTATGTCACAAGGGAGAGCAGAAGCTCCTTGAGGCTAATATCAATTGATTTGACTGTAGTTTTGGTTATTGGTCTGTACATGATTATAATGTAAAAACATTTGTAAATGCCTTTGATTGGGATGTGATAATTAAGATGCATAGAGAAGCAAACCTACAAGGGATATTATTCCACAGGGAATAAGGTTATATTGGGAGCCAGGATTAAAATTCCATGGGGACAGAAAGTTCCATGCACAAAATCTACAAAATTTTATCTGGTGGGATAAAATTTCATGTCACACTGGCCGTGCAATATTCAAAGAGCAACACAACTCGACTAACAACATCGGAGGAATCCTGAGATGAGGAGAATATTAAGGTTAGGGAAGATGTAGCCATAACTATGTGTCGTGATTAAAACATGTATTTATTTCCTTATTTATTTTCATATATAGCTATGATTGATAGGTGTTAAATCAGAGTGTAATCAATCGGCACATGTGTAGTGTCTTGTGACTTGAAGATTGTTTCCTCAACACGCCCCCTCAATCTGGAGTCCCTCTAATATATGATTATGTTGCAGCTTATTAAGTGATTTTTTTTTATTTCCACGATATCGGTGCACTTACAAAAGTAACTACGAATCCTGATGTTGATCAGCGATCTTTGGTATCACTCGCCCAATCCAAATTGGTGTATGCTTTCAGTATTGCATCTGTCAGCATGACACTGTTGGCTTTTCCAGATGTTGGGATAGCTTGGAAACAATAAAGCTAAGATCTGGTCTTGTTGCCATAGCTAAATAATCGATGCTTCTTACTGCTTGACAAAACAGGAAATTCGGTGGTTCCTCTTTTTTGTTTCTCGGTTTCAATTCAAGTTATTTATCAGCTGACGTATTCGAAGGGTTGCAATCAGACATTCCGAAATGTTTGAAAATAGCATGCATCTCAATATCGTTGTTAGCTCAGCGTGTAGCTTCCATCATCCAGCCTTTGAAAATCTATTCCAAGAAACAAGTTACAGGTCCGCGATCATCCATCTGAAATTCATCACAGCAAATCATTTGTTTCCATAATCAATGCGAATGTTCTGCAGCAAATTCGTATGTCATCCACGCAAAATAAAATGATAATATCCTCGTTATTGACTGTATGAGTGTAAATAAATGGATCAGTCATGTTAGGTTCAAATCCTATCTTTTCAGAAAGTCAGTAAGAGTGCTGTGCCAGTTGCGACCACTTTTTTTCTATCTGTATAATGATTTATGTAAATGGCAAGTAAGTTGACATCCGTTGAGACCTTGTTTGTATTCAGGGGGTTGTTGAATGTAAATATCCTTATTGATCGGTGCATTCAGATACGCCTCCTCAATGTCCATTTGGTGGATTTGTAACTTTTGCAGCTTTCTGTAGTAAAGTGTGAATTGATGTGAATCTTGTTATTGGTGAGAATGATTCATCATAATCAAGACCGTGAATTTGTGTAAATCCTCTTGTGACATATTGTGCTTTGTATTGAACTTTAGCGGGTTCTTTCCCTTGTTCAAGTGTATAAACCCATCGTCCTTTTGTTTCTGTGCAGTTCTCAGGCAAAGGGGCTGGATCCCACGTTTTATTGTCCCTAAGGGTGTTTACTTCGTTATCCATTGCTGCTTTCCATTTTTCTGCTTCTTTTGATTGAACTGCTTTGTCGTAAGTGTTTGGAATGTAAGAAATTGCTTTGTATTCATAATCAACACTTGCAGTAAGGTAATAATCATTCAAGTGTTTAGGTAGGCCAGCCTCGCATTGTGGCCTTGCATTGCACTGTGTTAGCTCCCCAATAGCTGGTGTTTCCAGCTCATTGTTTCCAATTTGTGGGTCGATAATGTCACTCTGCTTATTGGTACTTTCATCGTGATTCTTTCTTACGTTGTCCATGTATTCAGGCTCAGGTTCTACAAATCTCACATTACGTGATGTAGTAACTTTGTTGTTTTTTGGTTCAGTTATTACTTTTGCTTGCCCAATTTATCCCTAAGTAAATGCCATCTTGTCCTCGCTGTTGGAACTTTTGTTTTGAGCCTTCGGTATAAATCAAGCAAGGTGTGCAGAATGTATAAATATTCCTCCTATCTGGTTTTTTGCCCATGAATAATTCGTATGCTGTAGAGTTTGTCCTTCTTTGGAAGCTCCTATTACCTAGATATTGAGCATGTTTCACTGCATACATCCAGTACGATTTCCAAATTGTGGCATCGCTTCATAAACATCTAGCCATTTCCATTAGACTTCGTGTACTATGTTCTGATTTCCCATTTTGAAATGGGGAGTACGGTGCTGTTATCATATGCTTTATTCCGTTGTCTCGGAAAACCATTTGGAAATCTTGAGATATGTATTCTCTGCCATTATCGCTGTGAATTTCTTTTATGTGACCAATTTGTGTGACATTGGCTATGAGCTGTTTGAGAGCGGCATATGCTTTGTCTTTTGTGGGTAGAAAATAACCAAATCGTATGCTAGACACTTCATCGATGAAATTGATAATGTACTTGTAGCCTTCATTAGACATTGGGTTGATCGGTCCGCAGATATCAGTATGTACACGATTGAGAGGTTGTTTTGCAAACTTTTGAGGTATGTCCTGTATCTTTGGGCATTTTTTCATCTTATTTGTTGTGCAGGTTGTGCATGTTGGACTGATTACACTGAGTGATTGTCATCTCTGTTGTGACTGATTGTAGTTAAGTAATGTCGTCATAGTTCATATGTCCCAGAGAAATATGCTAATCTTCCAATGTGCGGGCTGTCCTAACATTCATCATTTCGCTAGGTAAGAAATTATAGCTCTCCACATCGTACAAATTCAAATTTGTGTTCCCATTTGTTAAACAAGCACGTTGTTTTTCAAATATTACTTTTGCTCCCACATCAGTAGCTGCTCTCACAGAGAAAAGACTGGTTGGAAAATCTGGCGTGAATTTGATTCAAGGATGGTAAATTTAGTTTTCCTTTAGCTGTTGCAAGTTTATTGCTCCTCCTTCCATCTGCAAGCTCTATGAAATGCATTTCTGGTTCGAAGGATTTGTCAAATGTTTTGAAATGCTCTGCTTTAGTTATGAGATGACATGTAGCTCCACTGTCGACTAACGATTGATCGCTTTTGCCACTTGCTGTGCTGTTTCCATTTGCAGTTGTCATAAATGAAAAAGCTGTAGCTGCTTTTGCTGAAGATTTCTTCTTTTGGAAACAAACTTGCTCAATATGTCCTTGTTTTGGCAATAGTTGCATGATAGCCTTGTTTTCTTGCGACAGTCTTTTGATCTATGTCCATTTTTTCCACACAATAAACATTGCGCTTGTTGTAGAGTTTGAGATTGTGGGCATGTATTTTGTTTCGAAGCTGTTAGTGCAGATGCCTAGGATTGGGTTCTTACGGCTTCAGTGTTTGCATAATATGTGAGTGCTGCTTTGAATTCAAGTAGGGTCTTGTATTTGTTTAGTTTTGTATGTACTACTGCGAAAGGTTTGTAAGCTTCCGATAGTCCTTTGAGAAGCATTGCAATGACCAGATTTTCAGAGATTGTTTTGCGGATGAGCATAGGCCATTTGCAGCCCTTTCGGCCCTGATGATAAAGTCAGTGATATCTTCCTCCTCAGCCATTCTGGGTGTTATTAACTCTTCATAAAGTGTAAGTAATCATGGTTTTTCTGTAGTCTGATAGTGTTCGCAGGGTAAATGCACCTCATCCATTGTTTCTGCAGTCCATCATGATCAGTTGTAATGATCTCTCATCAAGAACTTGAACCAATTCAGCATAAGCTCTGCAATTTTTTCCCCTAGTTTTAGTGCTTTCTTGTGTGGCTGCAGTCCATGGCAAAATTGTATCATATACTTCCTTGTCGAGTGTGTAAAAGTAGCTGATGAAACATGTTTCCCACATTGGAATTCACCATCTCCGTTAAAGTATAGCCTAGATCTGCTGGGCCCATAACCTGTTAAGGCTAGGGAAGATGTAGCCATAACTATGTGTCATGATTAAATCATGTATTTATTTTCTATCATGTTCTTCACTGCACAAAACTACTGCTACTAATTTATGTGATGTGTAAGCAAAATTATATATAGCTATGATTGATAGGTGTTAAATTAGAATGTAATCAATCTCACGTGTCTAGTGTCTTCTGACTCGAAGATTGTTTGGTCAACAGAGAAAAGGTAGGTTTCCACTTTATTGAATTCTTGAGGAAATTGTAACTGCCGAACGGCTAATCTTTGTTTAAGATTCACTCAAGTGGAAACCTGTGTCGTATGATCTTTATCCATTCATTATATTATCCCTTGTTATGGTAAGGTTAGATTGTTCCACATTTTATGGTGACTTATCTTCTGTCTTTAAGATTAGGCACACTATGTGCTACTTTTTAAATATGGTGTGTTTTTAGATTAGATATTGATTGTTATATTTGGTGAGTCATGTATGAATCAGAGCCTTAAACTGAGCTATAACATGGTGTCACAAAACTTAAGGACAAGCAAGTGAACATACTTCTGAATAACAAAACATACGCCAAGAGATAGAGTAGTTTAAAGGATAGCTACCCAACACATTGTTTTTATTGCTGGAAACAAAACTTTAACAAAAAATGGAGTTTTATTGTTTTCCTGTATTTTTCTTATCGACAATGGCAACTGCCCTACTAACGTACCCTGCATTCTCGGAGAAGGAAGGTCTAAATTTAACCATTGATGGGAGAATTGGATCATAGGGCTTGGGTCAATGCTTCATGCCATGGGTGTTTATGGTGAGGAAGAAAAGCTCATTAAGTTCTGGCACTACGTAGGCAAAGCAAGGGAGACTCTGCAAAGACATAATAACAACTGAATTGAGGAAAATAATTAATAAATAAGAAATAAGAAATAATTGTGTTAATTAGCCCAGTTCACAAACTTTTAGTGCTGTGGGGCTTGTATATAAGCATAAAATGGAATAAGTGTGTAACTTTATTGGCCTTTTGAAGAAGATAGCGATCCATCAATTTTCAACCTACAAGGCCCGGGTGACATGCACAACCATCATGATACACCCATAGTATCACATTTTTGCTAGACCAACCACAATATCACAACCAAAATTAAGTGCACTATTGTTTGTCACAACACTGAAGAACACCTCTATACTATAGCATATTCAAATTCATATATTTAGAATGGACTGACGGTACACTTTGTCCTCAGTCCACACTGGTCATATTTGAATCTACAAACACAGAATGCATCCCTGTTCAATGTACTAGTGGTTTCCATCTACAATCTTATCAATCCAAACGCTACCAAGAAACACCTTATCCACACTTCAGGATAAACCTTACCATCACAGACTAAATTTAGACTTTGACTTCCATTAACTGCCATATACACATCCATTTCCTTCCTCTATGATTTCTAGCTTTCCCTATCCACAAATATATTTTCTTTATTCATGGGTGAGTCTTATCTTCTTCTAAGGTATAGTAAAGTTACAAATTTATTCTATTTTATTGCCTTGGCCCAACTGGTCAATTGTATTACTGACTTAGCAATACGTACCAAAGCTCTTAGAGACCCCAACTTAAAATTGAAAGGTTTTTGATAAGCTGTCTTCACTGAATATGTTTTTGTTTGATGAAATTGTTAATACCAGTAGGACTGTTTGACAACCCGTATCACTCACAGAGTACACCTGGAGCACTTTGTTTCCTTTATTATGCAAGCACTATTTTATATTGCTATCAGCAATTGCTGTCATATGTGTAGTTATACATGCAGTTGTAGCTATAACATTGATATAGTATTTGTTTTTGTAAAGTATAACAGTACTGAGCACAATGGCAAACTAACTAAAGACAGATCTGCAATTCATCAGTACCTGATCACTTACTAGATCTTAACTTACTTACAAGAACATTTTGTGCTTGCATGTACACAATATTTTTAATGAGCCCTGGTGACCAGGAACATGTCAAACATCATCTATGAACAAAATTTACTGAGAGATGCCCCAGAGGGTAAATTATTTCCAACTGTCCATAGACTAAGGGTATACTATGACAATCCTATCCTAATGAGGGGAAAGTGCATCCTTCCACTTAAACATAAAAGAAAACTCCAACAGATAGTCTTCATGGTGGTTCGTTTAAGAGTTATGGCCACCACTTGGGCAGAAATACAGCATATGTGAAATTCATAATGGGAATCAACTATGAGGCTATGATTATTGATGATGATGATGATTGATGATGATTATGATAATGATGATGACAATCAAGATAATGACAACAATGATGATGATAATAAGAATTATTCATGATGATCATTATTCTCATGATGATGATGATGATGATGATGATGATGATGATGATAATGAAGCTTATAATTGATGATGAATTCCTTGCAATTCATTCCTTGCACAATACTATCCAGGCCTGTATTCCCTTTACCCTAGTTTTTCCTTTTTTTCTCTTATTTCTTCCTTCTTTCTGTATCTTTCCATAGATCTATTCTTGCCTTTGTTTATCAACCATGAAGGTTGCCAAGATGTCTTCAGGACCTTAGGCTGCCTGCCAGAAATTAGTGCCATCACTATAGATCAAAGTGTAATGCCAGTAATTAACACTTTCCCATTTGCGCTCGCACAAACACTCAGAGGAGTTACAATAAATGGAAGAACTAGATGTCATTTCCAAAGTTTGTGAGCCCACAGAGTGAGTATGCTCAGTAGTTGTTACTGGAAAGGGAAATGGTAAACTGAGGGCATCAGCTTTGAATAAGAAATCTACCATAAGAGAATCTGGGAGATCTTTGAGGGTATTCCAAATATAGACATGTCAATGGATGACATAATTATATGGTGAAAACAATCAAGGAACATGGCATAGTACTAAGGGAATTTCAGTCTTACCTTCAACAATGAGAAATGCCAGTTTGCTGTCAAACAGTAATCTTCCTAGGGGACTGACTTACCAATAAGGGAATCAAGCCAGATGAAAGTAAGAGCTCTGCTATCAGCCTAGACCTGCTTCAAGAGAGGCACTCCAAAGATTTCTTGGTATGGTTACATACCTGGCCAAATGGATACCAGAGTACTCCAGGGCTGCTGCACCCCTGTGCCAGCTACTAGAAGAAAAACTGTTGGCATTGGCAAAATTAGGATGCCTGGAATGAATTGAAACAAATAATAAGCTGTGAGCCAGTATTTCATTGCATAATTGAAGACATGAATTGTTAAGGGAAAAACTTGTTGTATGTATATGCAATTTGAATTGAAGATTCTGTTTGGTAGTTTTTTTCAGATTTGTGAGTCTTCTTGATTATCTTTGATCATTTCTTTTAGAGCAAAAGGAGTCAGTTGATTCATGTTATCTGGAAGACGAGGCGAATTATTGAGCTTAATTTGGTTCTTGTTCTCATCCTGCACAAATGGGCAACGAAGAAACTTTGTATTTGACTGCAAAGAATCCTAAAAGTATGTTTTTATTGTTTTGTAGGTTTCTTGATTTGACATATTGTTGCATATTATTTATATTTATAGTGTGTTTTGCTGATGTTACTGTTAAATATCTTTCATCTAAACATTATCTGAAGCTATTGAATTGTTCTGGGATCTTTAAACTGCATATTACAAATGACCTATATTATGTATAGAGGTACATAAGAGAAATGAGGCCAAACGGTATCAGTGGTGAATGGAAAGGTACTGGTTATGTAAAGGCTGAAGACTACAAAGATCGTGCGGTTAGCAGGTGATGATTTCCACAATTTTGGAGTTCAAGGAGAAAGTACTTTAACTCATGTTGCAACAACCCTTGTGTATTTTGGCAGTGTGTTGATGTAAATTCAGATCGATTGTTGTTTCCCAAGTGATTTTGAATGTAGATGCAAGATAAGCCACTGGAGGCATAAAATATTCAAGTAGGTAGGTACTTGAAAAATGTAAGAATTATGGCAATAGGGCAATATTGAAGGTTTTTCACTGTACACTCTATGGTAGATAAATAATTAATTTGTTAATAAATAATTAATCAATGCAGAAAGTCAGGATCTGAGGTGCAGTATTTCTTTGCTCATTTCAAAAGCAAGCCTGATTTTAAAAAAAGGTTAAAAATATGCAGACGATATGCTCCAGAAAGTTTGAGTCCAATTCATTTGCACTTTGGCATAATTTGTATCCCCTGTTGAAATTTCATATAGGATCCTGCAGGAAACTGCAATGATCCTGGTGCAGGATCCTCCCAAAATCCCATACTGGATCCTGTGCAGGATCCTGTAAGATCCAGTAAGTTTCTGTAGGATCTTGCACAGGATCCTGCCAAGCTCCCATACTGGATCCTGTGCAGGATCCTGCAAGATCCTGTAAGTTCCTGTAAGATCTTGCACAGGATCTTGTAGGATCCTGTACAAGATGTTATAGGATCCTGTACTGGATCTTTTAGGAGCCTGCAAGATCTTGTTAAAGGTTTTACTTTGGGTATAAATGTAGTTAAAAATACTGTAAATCCTCGAACAAGTGCCCCCCTCGAATAAACACCCATGACTTCTTCAGTCGTCACTTTTATTTTTTCATAGCATGGAAACTTTTTGAACACATTCTCAAATAAATATAATTAATCTTTTCTTCGAGCTACTACGACAATCAAATAAGCGCTCAGCGCAATTCAGAGTCTTGGTTGAATAAGCACCCCCTTTTATGAGACTTGCCTGGGTGCTTATTCGAGGATTCAAGGTAGCTGGAAATGCCAAGAAGACAAAGGGGTGTCAAGGCCTTAAATGGCCATAAAAGTATTATAAGTTTAATTTTGCAGTATTGTAATGTTCTGTCTGATCCCTTCCAAATTATCGTCTGGTGATCATCTTGTAAAAATACTCACAATAAGACGCAAACGTTTAGAAACAAGCATTTTTTTAAGTTGCCAGAAAGATAAAGATCGACTCTATGAATACAATCTTAAGAATATGTAGATGGTGATCTTCACTAGCATGGTCCTGAAAGGGATACAAAGGGATCCTATATAATGGGAGATATGATCCAAGACAGGATCCTAACTTAACTTATGTTAAGGTGTAACGGGATCCTGTAGTATCTTCCGAGAATCTCACCTGCAAGATCCTGAAATTGATTTCTTTGTATCCTTTATAAAGGGAAACGGGGTCCTGTACACGATCTCAAATTGATAGGATGAAACGGGATCCTGTTTAAAGGGAGACAGGATCCTACATTGATAGCATCAAACAGGATCCTGGTAGGAACCTAAGGGGATCCTATCTAGGATATTATTCCTGTGAGATCCTGTCTGAACCTGTAGGATTCTATAAGAATTTTCACCAAGGTGTATCTCTGAACATCTGAACACCAGATCTCGTATACCAGTTATCCATATGAAACAGTTGTTTCCTTTACGTTTCTCTAAAGATACATGTGGCCAACAGTTGCCCTTAGAGTATTCCAAATATCTAAATTTGAATTGTTCATAAGGTAGCCTATTTACTAATGGCCCCTTTGATTAAACTATAAAAATATGCGCTAATGCTTTGTACAGGGGGAGGGTCGAAAAGCCCTCCATCCCAGAGGAGATATTTGTTGAGATAATGGAATATGCCACTAGAGTTGTTGAATTCAGTTTTAACAATACTATGTATCGACAAAAGGACGGGGTGGCAATGGGTAGCCCCTTTGGTAAATACGTTTGTTGGCTTTCATGAGGAGCGAATTCTAAAAGCAAGCAAAATAGTCCTCAATTTTGCTATGTTGATGACACTTTTGGCAAAACCTTAACCAGTAACATCCAATACTTCTACACAAACAATATAGAAAAGAAACAAAATAGTTTATTAATTACCTTTCCTTGATGTGTTCGTGGAAAAATATTAGACTAATTTCATAATGACAGTAAACCAAAATGCCATTTTTACTAAGCAGTACATTCCCTGGGAACAGCACCTGCAGTGAACTTTGTTTTTGTTCAAAATCTAAGTTAAATTTGGAACTGGGGGAAGTAAAGATGAAATTTGGCCAATAATGAATTTTTATGCAATCAGGAATCTTTTATTTGTTTTGTCTGCTCCTTGTTTCTCGCTTAAGCAAATTCAATTTCTTAATTGTTATCTAAGCAAAGTTTTGCAAGTATTAATTAAACATTTCTCTTCTTCGTAGGTTCTTGGTCTGCACTTGAAAGAAAATGGAAGTTAATAATTCTTGTTATTTTGGGTTTGTGTATTGTCTTTGCTTCAGTTCTTGGAGCTGTGGCTGTTATCAGGGGAACCAAAGTTTTTGTTAGAATTGATCCAAGATGTGAAAGCAGTTTTCCTTTAGATCTTGAATGGCCTAAAGACCCAAGAGTTTTTCAAGACTTGAACGAACATGAACTTCGCTCTGTACGAAATTACTTGTTTTCTGTCAAAGCACTAGGGCTCGTCGAGTATGACAAAGCAAAGCTGTCGGATAATTTTATATATCTCATAGAATTATATATTCCAAGTAAAGCTGCCGTGTTAGGGTTTTTGGATAAGAAAGGCCCCAAACCAACGAGGCATGCACGAGTGGTTATATTTCACGGGGCAGAGAAGACACCTTATGTCGAAGAATATTTGGTCTACCCTGTTGCAAAGCCGGAAAAGCATGAAAAACTCAGACGAGCGGGTACGTAGAGATTCTCCTCTTATTATTACATCAAATATTAGTTGAATCTAGCATCACATGAGGGTTTGGGTTTTTCGTTTTAAATTGATTGGAATGTTGAAATGTTCGAGGCATACGAAGCCATGTAACCGGGTGAATTTGTATAAGAAGGGTGGGGAAATTAGAAGTCAAAATGTTATGAAGTCTGGTTCCCATAAGAGTCAGGAATGTGTTGCTGCTTCGTTCCGTTGCTATATTCGATAACGATCAAAGAAAAAGTGTTCTCATTGATCGGGGCCAAGTTGTCAACTGTCAAAAAGCACGGTATCCCATCGTTCATGTTCTGACAAATAAAGACAGCAGCGAGCAAAAATGCCGGAACTGACTTACTGATGGTTGGTTAATTACATCCACGTAACTACTTTTTAACAATAGTGGATCGGCGACGTCGGAGACCCGTGATTCCATTTACGTTTTCTTTGACCGAAAGAGTCGCATGAGTCGGGAAAGTTAAACTGAGGTCAACTCTTCCGACCCTTGCGATTCACAGTCGGCGCAGTCGTAACGATCTCAAGAAGGTGTTCCGATTAAAGTCTGGAGACCAATGCAGACTGTCTTAGAACTTTACCGACTCTCATACGATCTTATTAGAGCGAAGCTTTGCATTTTGCGACTGCCAAGAAACATTTGGGGGGGAGTCTGGGATCTTTCTTCATCCGAAAATTCTAAGGGTAGCAGAAAATGCTTCTTAGTGGTGCAAATATCTCATACATCGTGTTTCCTACTTTTGTCTCTGTGATTTACGTAATAACTCATGATGTATCTGTTGTAGATATCAATGTTAACCAGAGTGCGACAGTACTTAATGAGTGATGAACAAAGTAAATCAGTATAACTCCAT
>JANTCA010073132.1:0-15309 GCA_024741275.1 Chironex yamaguchii
ATAGCAATATCATATTTCAATATATCAATATAAGGATAAGAATATCATATTTCAATATATCAATATAAGGATAGAATATCATTCTTCATTGTATCAATATAAGGATAGCAATATCATATTTCAATATATCAATATAAGGATAAGAATATCATATTTCAATATATCAATATAAGGATAGCATATCATACTTCATTGTATCAATATAAGGATAGCAATATCATATTTCAATATATCAATATAAGGGTAAGAATATCATATTTCAATATATCAATATAAGGATAAGAATATCATATTTCAATTCCTGACGCAGAAAAATTGTTTATGCGCTTTATTTCCCAATTTCCAATCCAGTAATAAAAGTAATAAAAAATTTCATTAATAAAGCAGAGCTTAAAACCAATCCATATCAATATGATTGAGAATGCATATGGATATCACTATTTCAATTTGTTCACTCTCATCTTTGACATTTGTTGAAATTTAAATTGTAACCACGAAGTGTCATCATTAAGGCGGTAGCTCACAAAGCAAATTAGTACTTGTCGCCTATCAATGTCTGAAATAAAACACAACCAATTCCAGGTAATAATGAACCTGAAACCAAATCAGGAACTTTGAGATAAACTTAAGGACGCCGACTCTTTGATGAATTAATGTAAAGTAGAAAGTCAGAGAAATAAGTGAACCACAAGTGTCTAAAATAATTAGCCGTTGTTTTCGTAGCAGATGAGATTTGCTTCTCGCCATACAGGTTATAAATCTTTGCTAGTAACGAGTTGGAAAGCCGATTCGTCTTAACCTTCACTAGAAAGTCATTCCCCAAAATGTCTTAACACATGAAATAAGTTTCTTATATATGTTTATATGTTAAATATGTTTGTTATACATTCAAAAACAAATAGTAATGAAAGCTAATGAAAAGCACACGATGTTCGTCTCTCATTCCAACAAAACATTCATACTACAGGTTGTAGTAGACATAAAACATACGATAAAGAGCGAGCATTATTAATTAATTGATAAAACTGCTTATTCAACATACGTCTTTATTAATTTATATATTCAGAAAACAATACATCAATGACTAAACAACTATTTCAGTTAGCGTACTCTATACAATAAGGTAGAGCTGGCATATAATATATAATTACATATAGTAATTATGATACACATGATATATCTGCAGACATATTCATGCATTGGTGTATATATGTTCGTCGAGGTGAATTAAACACGTAATATAAATCTTTTTGTCGAGTGGAACTATTCGAAAATTTAATAAGTGCCCCTTGTATAAGTATTTCTTAAGATTTATGACTTTACGTATCAAATGTACTCATATACAGACACATGTTTACTTATATATGTTCAAGTCTACTCGAATGTAGATTAAATAATTGCCATGCAATATTTTCGACCATGAAGCAGTCACCTTGAAGTTGATCAAGTAGACTTAATGTAACGTACTTCTACGTACTATTGACGTAAAGTTCGTAATGTATCGCAACGTATCCTTACATAAAAATCCCCCGAAGAGTAAGGTAATTACTGCAATGATATATATATATAAATGACTCTAGTATGATGGTGTCTACTATTATAGCAGACATACCTTATGACAGTAAAAGAAAGCAACTCGTCCGAATCATAACATAGAGTTGTACGGATAGTGAATGATTTCTGTCCAGGTCTATGGTTAATGAATCGTAATCCTTTCGTTACAAGAAAGCAATGGTCGCCAAATCTGCGCCATAGCACGCCAGAAGTCATCACCTAGTTTAACTAGATGGATAACAGTAAAGGGTATGTAAATTATTCAGTTGCAAAGGAAAAAAACATACAAACTTGCAGAACATAGCAGTACGCCATTCATATGTTTGTTTAAACCTTGATTGTGGATCATTTAAGCATCCACTCATCACTTATAGTAAGTCATTCCAGTAACTATTCTTACCTTGACCGGGGGTCATTTTAGTATCTCTTTTCCACCTGACTGTTCGTCATGTAAGTATTCTCACTTCACTTGAAGGTGAGAAAGGAGAAATTGTGAAAGATAGCAGTACACCATTTGTATTTTTACACATTTATATATTTACACATTTATATGTTTATACATTTATATATTTACACATTTATATGTTTACACATTTATATCTTTACACATTTATATGTTTACACATTTATATGTTTACACATTTCTGTGTTTACATATTTATATGTTTGCACATTTATATGTTTACATTGTTATGTGTTTACACATTTATGTGTTTGGACATTTATATGTTTACACATTTATATGTTTGCACATTTATATGTTTACACATTTATATGTTTACACATTTATATGTTTACACGTTTATATGTTTACACATCTATATGTTTGCTCACACTTATTGTTCGTCATTTAGGTATCTACTCTTCACTTGACTACGGGTCATTTTAGTATTCACTCCTTATTAAGCTTCATGGCAACCATATTACCTGTGTGTCAGCGTAGTATTTAAGTTAAAAAGCCACACTATGAAGTTCTGAATTAGTCGTTAATCCTGCCATAGAGGAAGCTCTATTCGTAAAACGAGTTGTGAAATAATTCAAGAGCATTTTAATCATTAATAGTTGAAACAGGTACTCTTTGTGGGCGACCCTAAATGAAAAGCATTTGAGTGAGTACAGAATTACTGTGCTCGAGATTAACAAATTGATGACTTAATAATGGGGCTGTACTACTTAAATACTTAAATTTGTGTTTGCTTTAGTACGCATTGACAGGGCTTTTCTCTATGCAGAGTTTGTCTGGTACTTGTAACATACTAATAGAGATCTTTTACGACATTAATTTTCTGTTTCGGGTCACAGTCAAAACCATTTTCATCGCCAATAATCCTTGAAGTGTCCATTACGCTCGGAAACGACAAACTTTATGAAATGATTTCAGAAACAGATATGCTTGGGTCAAAAGGGCGTACGATTGAAATCTTTAGGTGTAATGACAAGGAAGATATTAATACCAGTTTTTGTACAGTAAAATTACAAAACGAGGTCGAGAATGATTAACAATTTTCTTCAGCAGACGTTATTTTCAATTATGTTTGACATGTGAATATCTTGCTGTTACTTCCGTTTTGCAAACCCTGAATATATTCGAGAACGTTCACCTGTCGTTGTCGTAAAACATCGTTGTGCTGTCACGTGATCATACCGGCCCAATCACATTCACAAGTTGATTCTGTCTCTTATTGGAATAATCACAGCCAATGGTGTGTAGGATTTCGATTGAAAAAGGTCGTAAGCAATCCCTTATCTTGATTCCTTCGCTTATTGCAAACCCTCGGGCAATAATGTTTGGAAGTAGTGCAGTCAGCGAGTAACATTTATTTAATTCGTGAAAAAACCCCACGTGTACTTATTTTCTTGAGCTGCTATCAAGAATTTGCTTGCAAACACAAATTCGTCTAGTTATTAGAACCTGTACTCTCCCTGCTTAAGGTTGATTTGTTTATTTTATTTACTTTTTTGATTCTGTCTTTCTGACATGGTTATTTCCAAATATATCATTCTAGAATAACAATTGAAAAAGCACTATTGCAACGGGCTTAGAATTCCTTGTGTTTTGAAACATGTATCAAAAGTTATAATGTAGGGGACAATATAGTCTCCCTAATAGGAATTTGGTGTCAAACATACTCAACTAACATGACAGATTTACGTAAATAGCATGAAAGGGATCCCAAGAAATTACTTTGATGTTAAACTATCCACACCTGGCTACTGTATCACTTAACATATAGCAAACCTGGCCCTTTCCATTATTAGCAAACTAAAATAACTTGGTCAGTCATAAAGTTAAAGAAAATTTGTGTACTTAACACTGTCTGGTGTCTGTCTCTTCCCTAGGATTGAATAAGGAAAATTAATTTTAGTTCCGAACATATTGTACAGGGTTAAGTATTCTCCTGACTATCCAGTTTGCAAAACAAGTATCTGCTTCAACCAGCCATACTGGAAACGTGTATGTTACGCCGAAGAATTTCGATGTGGCAGAATGTAAGATACGTCAACCTTTGCTTTATTTTTTAACGATTTTCATGGCGAAATCAACTGACGTAGAATGGATCCTGAAGAAACTTTCAAAATATTCTTGGCCGGTCAACTTGTCGTATTGTGCAAGATTTCTCGTAACGCGAACAGAACAAACAACGTCTTAGTCCAGCATAGTCGGTGCTAGATCATTACATTACAAATTTCTACATGACTGTCGCGAATCGAAAAGTCGAAGTGGCGTAACGGAATGGTTCTTAAGCTACTGTCGTAATATTCTCACCGTAAAATTGTTGGTTTAAAATTTTGTGAACGAAAAACGAACTTTCGGTGTGGACAACCAGTAGTAGATTCATTTGATTTTCAACTGCCGCTAGTCTTCAATTTTTCAATTCCTTTATGTCACGAATGATCAAGTTTCACTGGGACATAACAAAACTTTTATTGTTCTTGTCTTTTCTTGGTTTTTTTTTACGATTAGTAGATATAAGAGATAATAGCGTTTTGCGCAGTGCTCTCAATCTTTGATCGCATTCAGTGCCAATGAAAGACATTTTTCATTGATGGGGTCTTGGTGTTTCAGCAAAAACATTTGCTTATGATTCAGATGTAATGTTTTTCCCGTTAAGATCATTTGCATCTGCTATTATGATATCACTACTTAACTTTGCCCCAGACTTCTAGCACTGTCACAGAAGTATTGAGCATAGTCTCAAATATACAATAAAACGCCCGTTTCATGCTTATTTTAGGGATAGAGTCCTTGGCATGGTATGTCTTCTTGATGAACTGTTTGTAACATGAGCAATTAAACTTTGAGTCATAGTCTTGTTCTTTGCATCTAGTTACTTCAGATCGACTCTGGAAACTAGCTCATGGCAGAAAAGCCACAATACGTATCGACAAGCATTTGTGACCTGTTCTACGTGGAGGCTGCGTCTTTTAACTTCATTATCCTCTAAATTGCTTAAGTTTCCTAAAACATTACTGAGCGTGAAGATATAAATGGCTAAGCTTTTTTAAAAGTTGCCTTTTTAGTGTTGATCTGGTACTTTTTACTGCTTGACTGCTGACGATATTCTCTCGTCTTTCACCGGCCTCGGTATCTTACACTTGAAAAGCACAAGTCGGCATCTTCCGTTGTGAAAGTTGAACGGTTTCGTAAGCTTTGTACCCTACGCCAATTTTACAGCAACTTGCTTTGTTGGCTCTAGAAATCGAAAACCATATGACAACCTTATCTGTAAGAATAAGTTTGAACAATTCTGAACTACAAATTAATTTTGCGCTGCTTATATCTTAAAATAGGTCTGTGACCACATAAGTCACGCAAGGTCGATGTGGTAGCTAAGCATTGTAAAACATTATAGGGTGGTAAAATTAGACACTGGCTGCCTTGTAAGTCTTACTTGAGGCCTAAGGACTTCCAGACGTACTAATGTGTCGTGAACAACGTCTGAAGACCTACTTGAAAATGTTCAGTCTGGTAAAGTGCCATTGTCTTGTATGTATCAAGGCATTGTATAGCACCTCGTTACTCTTCGTCGGTCTTGAAACTGAAGGAAATTGCACAGAAATGTCTCGTCAGTTTATCTGTTTCATATTTTATCTTTTGCAAGCGATATCTTGGAAGGTTACGCTACTTCCTATTATTTTGGAGGCTTCGGCTTTACCTCGTCTCTTTGAAAGGCGCCTAGGCGCTTGCAGGGGACAAGCTGTGTGAGAATTGTGTTTATTAGCATCTGCCTTGTTTGATTACATTTTGGCAGACAACTTCATCAAAAGAACTTCTGGTTGTTCCTGCTGCTGTTCCAAGAACTTTCCGCCGTTTCATATATTATGTTTAATGATTTCCGTTCTAGTTTGGTTAAATCCAATGATTCAAAGATTTCCTTGAAGCTCGACCATCCCTGAGGCATCGTTTATAAGCTAGTCTCTTCCTTAAATCTCTTTCCTGACATGAAAACATGTTTTGAAATGTTCGAGTGACTATCAGTATGTTTCTGTGACAATGCTCATCTCAAGGAGAAAACAAACTTTGTTATCTTGACTCATGTCTGTCATCCTAGACTTTGGTGCGAATTATCTAATCTTTTTCTATTTAATCTCGACCTTAGATTACCATTTCTCTAGAAACAAATGTTCAGCCTGAACTACGTAGAAAGGTCTGAACCACAACTGCGACCCTATCACTATAATGAGTGCAGAAACAGTTTCTTCGGTATAACAAATAAAAAACTTTGACCGTGTCAGACTTAGATGTCTTGATAAATGCCGTATCATAAAAGAAACTACAGGGCAACTTGTTTATAAAGAGAAACGCACATCTGTATTTTATGTATAAGGAAAGAACAAAATTTATACTGTTCGTGTTAAAAGAGCGTTTAGTTTGAGCGTAATAATGCCTCAGTACATTATCAGTTTCCAACAGAATATATGTGTGGAAGTTTCTAGATTCTTTTTAAAAAATGCTTACTGCAACGAAAATATAACAAAGGATAGTCCAGACCAAAAAGGGAAAGAAATTAAAATAACTACAGTAAATATAAATTGCTTCAAGCAGTTGTATCTACAAAGTTTGAAAAAAAAGTTTGAAACGATATCCCATGTCTTGCAAGTATCGAACACTAGTTCTGATAAAAGGCAAGCATTTTAAATAATAACAAAATACCAACAGTTGGCCTGGCACCATAGTAGAAGCTGTAGTAGCATTTCAGGGTATGATTAATCTGCTACCTATTGCCGACTACTTGTTTGTTGTCCTCAGTTTCACTTAGTCAATGATGTAGGCACAGACGCGTTTTGCCAGTGACATTCACCCGATATCTTACAATAGTTGCAGAAAGTAAAGTTTGAGACGTTTGATATTAACCATTTTGAATCGAAATTAAATTTTACCTTTATCGTTTTTTCATTTCGTTATTGTACGGAACAGTCAGGAAACAACTTAAAATTGTATTGAACTGCAAGATGTTAGCAGATAATCTTTTGCTCAGCGTACTTGAAGGCTTCCATAAGTCTTGCTGCATTAATAAATACATTTATTTCTATATAGCGGAAACACTAGCTTCTGATGGGGATTTACAAAAAACGTTAAATACACATTTACATGTTGCTCTATGAGTTAGATGACGAAGTAACCAAGATGGAAACATAATGTTGACGGTATCAGGAGTGCTAGAAAATCACGACGAAGTAAAGAAGTTTTAAAGATACTGAAATAAACAGATACTTTGATATAATTTTAGAGTACAAAAACATCCAAGGTAAACTGAAGTCAGATTTTCATGTATAATGCCTTCCTCTTAGCAAGGATACCGGAACCCTCTTCATACGGGGATTTTTTTTCGGGAACCACACGTTTCCACTATAGACAGGTTCCACTTTACTCGAATCTTGACGTGGTCATTATCTGCTTTACTCGTTGCCTTAGTAATCTGATAACCCAGTGTTGGTTACAACATTGTCTATAGAAAAAGACTGGTTTGGAACCCGTTGCTAGAAAAACAATCGCTCCATTGTGTTATCTTAAAAACACCGAGAAATTAGTGACGTGATACAACTACACTCAAGGTTATCAAAATGGCCGGAGTGATTAAAGCACAGTTTCTTGCTGAAAAAGATATAATCGACCGATTTCAATGAACATAAACCTATTGTACAATTGACATTGTGACAGCCACTACTTCCCAATCAGTTCTTTTCTGTTGACTACGGTGACAATGATGCGCTGTACTTGTTCTCGAAATGTCCAACAGGATATGAAATAGCCATATTTATGTGGCTGGATGTTCCGGTAGGTTCTAAGTGTCCATTTTAGACTAGTTTTAGACTAGCAGTTAAATTTACAATTGATATGGTACAGTGACGTGGATGGTGTCTCAATCTTGGGTCAGGTGAGAAGGAATGGTTATGGAGGCAGGAATTAGAGAGACATTTACCCTCCGACTTTTTATGTCTTGGGAGTTTCCATTTTGACGTTGATAAATTTGATGAATTTAAAATATTTTCAATAATAACATGTTATACCATATAAAACTTCAAAGGTTTATCACCGGTAGAGAAAGCAAAATTAGTGGGTGAATTATTGATTTCCCAATCAATAATCTTACCGCATAATAATAACCAACATTATGGTTAGAATGTCGGTGCTTTAGTACTATCAAATAAAAATTTTGATTATGCCTTAATGAAATGTTTTTTGTTCCTTAGATAACCTTTCAATTACGTTTTGTATTGTAACTAATCTGCCGTTGCCCTTAGTTGAACTTGATAAGCCTTTGTTATTATTATGTGTTTGACACTCTTGAAAAGCCCTTCATTGAAGCTGATCATATTTAACCATTTCCTGTCAAGACGAGGAGAAATACTAATTCTATTGCTGTGTTAGTATTTCATTTGTGCTTCTAGAACATGTTCTTCCTTGACATCAGGAGTATTTACCCACGTTTTATTATTCAAATACATGCTTTACACCTTAGTTTATTGGGCTAAGAACGTCAAAGACTGTTGAAATGGATTTTTTTGTTTCTCATTGGTCATTTCTACAAAGTATGTCATGAGAATTTACATCCAAAACGACAAAATATGGAAGCTGAATATGAAAAGCATAGTTAGCAGGGTTCTTAAACCCCATCGTTCTTCAGCCTAATTGCCTTATTAGTCCCTGTTGTTTTCTTCTCGTGTCAATAACAGCTTTGGAATCTATGTACTTATAGCATATTTTGGCTCTCTTGTAATCTTGTTAAGTTTCTCAGTGACCTAAAAGCTTAAAAGTAAAAATATTTCATAAACTGAATGTCATAATGAGAGAAATTTGCTCCTTAATCAAGTTTTGATAATTCAAGTTAAGAAATCAGTTTCTGTGCGAACCACAGTATCTGCTGCTGTTGAGCATGCGCAGTAAAACAAGAGAAAGAAGACGTCCTTTCTTCGTAGTTTCAGCTCACAACTAAAATATCTTGTAATATTTAAAGATTTATTTACAGTACTTAAATTTACCGATTATACGATTAATGATGGGCAAATACACCTTCTGCAAATCATACGATCTACTATTACGAAACAAACCTAACATAGATTGTACGATCTACCCATGCGTCACATGAATGTTTCCTAAGATAAACAATAAGTGTGCCTTATGAAATACTGCACTTTGCCTTTTGGCGTTCAATGCTTCGTATCTGCTGCTTCGTTTACGAGGCTGCAAACCTCATCAGTCGATTTGGTCATTATTTCACACCAGGTAGTATTCTTAATATAGATAGAAATCATGTCAGGGTTGCACAATTATCCGATTGTATTGCTTGTTTTTCTGTACGTAGATACTGCCTCGATTACTTACTTAATCAGATTTGTTGCCTATGCGTTTCATGCTACCGCGGCCTTGTTACGGCATCTCAACCGCTAAATGTCTTTTTACTTGTCGATGCACGGCGATTCGCTGAAGTATCCTCTCATTTTTTAGGATACTTTGCATGTAGTTTGTTGAGTTGTAGGCACCGGTGATAATTCCACTTATTTACCGAAATATACTACACATACCTTAATGGTGTTGGAGTCTGTGTGCCACTGCTTAATTCAGTCAATCGAGATTTTTTATTGTGGCGACTGATTTGATACAGTACGTCATACAATTTCATAACTTACCACTTTGTGGCAAAAGAAAAAAATCTTTGAATAACGGCATGGCCTCTATGATGGATTACGTTCTGGACTCCTACAGGAACACTGTAGTCTTAAAGTTGAGATATTGCGTCAAGTGTCGTCGGTTTGCATGTTCAACGCTGTAAACTTTGAGACCTGCATAACTTTGCTGAAAGAAAAGAAGTGATTTTTGTTTGTTATAAGATGTTTTGGTGTGGTGTATATGTTTGCAGAGGTTTCTTCTTTGGAGATGATTGTGCTTTAGACTCGGTTTTTGTTCAAGCCTTCAGATCAGGTTATGAGATTATAGTTGCAGTTATGTGTGCTTTTAAACGACGGTATCAATAACGTATTAAAGAACTGGCAACAGAATCCTGCCCATTCATCGTTCAAAGTCACCTACCATAACATGCTTCAATTTCTTCACGATTCAATAGGGTACAACTTGTTACATCTGCAATAGTACTAAGTCTCTCATTCGTGGCCAAAAGGTGGCATTGACCAATGATTTACGTCTAATATAATTAATATATTAATATTCCCTAACCGATGAAATACAGATTCATAAAAAGTGAAAAAAACATTGTTCCTTCCGTAGTGGTATTGTGTTTTTGTATTAATTGGAAAAGAAATAGCTAAGAACAGAAATTAAGGTATGTGTACGACTAACGGGGCGTCGAACCCGGGTCTCACGACTGCAAACCTGACGCAAATAAGGGTAATTACTTAAGAGCATATTTCTTTACCTAACAAATGCATTGTTACTTAATTGCCCAGTATAGAGTATAGACGAAGTTTTTTTTCGCTGTGATCTGCCTACACTACAAAGCACAACATTGCATTGATACTCTTCTAACCAATTCATGCTGTTTACCAAAGCTAACAAAAGCCCTTTTTGCTCAAAATGGCGTACGTGGAGCAAGTGCATATTTTCCTGTCATGTTCTTATTATTTAAAGTTGTGTCGATTCTCAGTAGAATGTTCTCAGGCTTAAATTGTCCAGAAATGATTGATTAGCAAAATTTGCTCAGTAGTTTGGTTTTTGATTAGCAATTAAGTACCTTATTTAGCAAATTTCAAAATCGCCTGAGATACTGTTTACTTGCACTTACTTTGCACTTAAGGCATGAGAGCTTGACATCAGAAGACATCCGCTGTGGCCTGTCCCCGCACGATTCTTCGCCATTGAGCACGATCGGAAGCCAAAGGCTTGGATTGCTTAAGGATGTTTGCGGGCCTTAAGTGTTTGTCACTTCTTGCAGCAAGTGTAGGGAGACCCTTGGTTGCAGTCGAATGCGATTGGCCCAGGCCGTAACCACGAAACGATCCTCGGCCCTCGGACTCCGCACTCGCTCAAGTCGTCTTGCGATGTCTCTCGGTGGAGCAGTCTGGAAACAGCACTGGGAACGATTTTGGTAACCCCTTCAGCACCGGTGGCTGGCTAAGTAGCAAGGCGCAGGCTGCTTTTGGCCCTCAACAGTTGATGGTGAGGCCAGCCCCGTAAAACCCAGGCGAACAAGCCTTCATGACTCGAAAGATACTGTTTACTTGAACGCTTAAATGAGTTTAGGCTTTTAAAATCTTCCGATCGCAATAGGCTTTGCAATCGTCCTTGTTCAATGCGATATCGCTCATTTCGAGCCTTGGTGTTGTAGGATGATTATCACATATATTACCATACTAAACAACCAAAAAGTAGTTTTTTGTCCAGAATTTTTCACACACTCGAAATTAGACTAGGGATTAGACTTTTTGCAATCGATCACGTGACTTTGCGAACATTTAAGAATTGGCGGGTTCACTCAAGAGATTTTGGAGTTCAGGCGTTTTTAAGGCCATTATGTAGACATAAAAATCGTCTATTCTATCAAGTTTAATATTACAAGAGAGTTTTTTAGTATCATATTGAAGTATATTTCTTTTCTGCTTTAAATCTAAATTCGTCATGTTTGTAATAGAAGCTGTATCCCAGTATATTGTCTTTGCAAAATCATTGTTTAATGTATTAGAGTGTGGATGTTCATAATCTTGTTATGTGGGGAATGTCTCCCCATGTAGAGACTGGTGAATAGCATCATAAACATACCTTAATCCAAGGTAGGCATGACAAGGAGCTGTGATGTCTATGAACTTGGCTGCGATTTAATAATAAAATTGACTGCTGCCAATAGTATCATCAAATTTTTACAAGATGTTAGTATTCTGAGTGGCTCAAGCTGATTCTGTTTTGATGTTGATCTGGATCAAATCCTAGACTCTGGATCATTTTGACATTTTTGATAACGATATGTTCATAAAACCACAACTAGTGAGGAAATCCTCGCGGGGAAAATTCCGTTACCATGGCGTCAACTAATGCAGCTCATTTGAATATTTAGAAAACTGCAAATCCCACCTGATCCCATTGGCTTGGCGGAGGTTTGCGCTCTGCGAGTGATTCTTGTCAGAAATATCGTACAAGAATATCATAGTAACATGGCTAAGTGTTTAAGTCATTATTCGGAATAGGCCTGGAATTAATGAAAATGACCTTATAGAACAGACATATCACCGAGGTGCTACCTCATTTTTGTTGTTTAAGATATCTTCAATTGTCCCACAACTACAACATTGAGAGCAGTAGAAGACTGCCCTTCCTATCGCAGTTTCTCGATTAAAACAAGCACTTGGTTTATTTCTCGCCATTTCTCTGATAAGAGAGACAATTTACTTTCTGTGATTTAAACTTAGTAAACTGTAAACAGGCTTCTTTAAAGTCGGATTATCTTTCGGATATTACAGTTAAAACACCAGCCACTCACTACATTACTGATCACAGTAGAAATGAGGGTGTGCCGTTGAGAACACTACACTGCGACAGCTTGAGGCTCCATTTTATGTTTCCGCGTTAACAGTTTCGCTCCGTATGCATAATCCGGAGCGTACTGAGCACAATATGTGCAACCATGTTAAGATACCTCGATTTGTCTGTTCCTTCGATGCGAAGTGCTTCGGGGAAAGAGGAGGGACGGGCTCTTGCCAAAAAGTTACACTGCGTCTTCTCTATTGACATCTTGATCAGTTGTCCGTGTCTTGACCAATTAGTTATGATGACGTCAGGTCGAAAGTTTTATTGTTATTTGAGTATCAAATTACATTAACTGCCTTACCTAGTTTAGTTTTACTCTATTTTTGTCATTTACGTTTCGGTACATATTACTGAATTTTTCAAGTCACAAGTATTGAAACGTCTAATGAAATGACCTCCCTTCATAGCATTACTGTGCTGTAAGTTGCGTTACTCACTGTATCATCACAAGGAATTTTACTCCGAGGGATAAACTTTTCGCTCAAACTAGGAAACTAGCCAGAATTAAAAGAATCGAAATCGCTTGTTTACTTTACAGATATTTTGCCTAACTAATCACTTACTTTACACACTTTCTAAAATGTCATTAATTTCCTTTGCCATTTTTAAATTATATAATTCATTGAGAAGTTACAAGAAAATGTCTCTCTAACTTATCTCTAGCATCACGGCTTCAGATATGTTTGTTTTAAAAGTTGAATATTTTGCCTTTATTTTGTATTGAATTACTTAAATTCGTAGCCCGTGGGTTTTATTTACTCAACGTCCTGTTAAATCCCGACTTAGCTTGCAATATGAGTAGTGCAGTAGTGTTGAAAGTCATTGGTTAATCCAGTCTGTCTTTCGGGTAAAGTGTCTGTAACAGAAGACTACCTGATGAATTTGTCCGTTCCGTTTAGTAAAAACTAAGTGCAACTGACGTGACGTCTGCTCTTGATTAATTGCTCCCTCACGGACGGTTAGGATTTCCTTAACTAAACAAGGCCAACTCTTTACTGTGTTGAAGTTGTTCAGCAACGTAGCATGAACTGTGGTACTTATCTCCGTCCACGTTCCTGGCACTGTCAACTGAAACAGTGCAGAGACAAGATAAACGCATCCTTTAAAGATAGAATGACAATCGGAGTGATGACTATTATGCCAATTTTGGAAGACCATTACAAGGCGCTTGATGTTTATTTTTAACATACATAAGGTCAGAAAAACCTTATATCAGACTTGTCAGGTTAATGTGATAATTATAGCAATAAGGTCATTTTAGACCTTTAATGAGACCACTGTAATTAGGACGATTTTCTCATCGTAGATTTCCACTTTTTGTTTGTGCGTGACGTGAATATCAGTAACTGGTATCGCTATGATACCTGTTACAGGCATATAACGGAGATACAAAAGATATATAACATGATAGTAAAAGATCATGAATCAAAGTTTAAAAAGTTGCGGAATTAGTCTATGACTTTTATCTAAGGATATAAAATACTTATTTCGCATAAAGATTTTAATTATCCATGAAACGATGTCATTTTCGGCATAGTTGTGAGTTCTTGTGTCTTTCGTCTTCTTAATCAAATACACTGATGTTTTGCCAAAGTTACTATGAACTGTGATAAGAAGGAATCAAAAGATCGCACAAATTTAATTTTGTTGTGGCGATTTCATTTCCCATTCTGAATTTTGCTTGTTTTTTTTTTAGTTTTAAATGATAATTATTTCATCATCAATTATGATTATTATAAAACAGTGATAGCATCCACTAAGACGAAAATCCTGGCTGTCGATTTATTTCTGTCTCTTATTTTCACATCCCAAGACATCGGGCCTAGCATAATTTAGCATAAGGATGCCTTTACTTAAAAATCATACTGCAGTACCATTAAACTGTACGTGACGTACTTCATGCTTATGTGATGCCAATGAACCATCAAAGGAATGCAGTAAAAATCCTACTATATTCACAAAGCAACCAAAGATACCAAGACGGCGGTCTACATGTTCGCTCTACTGAAAATCGACACCGTTTCTAAACTCCCAACCTTGAATTTTCGAACATACAAATATGGCTAATTTGTTATACGTAATATGGACTATATTTTGATAGTTCAGGTGCAATAACTTAAGGATTACCTTATATTCGTGCTATAGCAAGCAATGATAGAAGGAATTACCTTACATTGGGATAAACTTAAACACACGACTTGCATTACATATATCACATGACTTAGGACCAAGCTTACTTGGTAAAATAAAAGGAAAGATAAACACAATTGTCTTCTTGGAATTCAAGGACATAATGACTCTTAATGGTTTGGAATGAAATATGAAAGGTCAAAAGAGTTTTAAGTGAAACCGTATTACCATTGAAATCACCATAAGCATGTATACACGAAAAAACCTTGCTAGTGCAATATGCAACATGAATGGAATCCATCTGAATGGATATGGACATTAAAGGAAGTATACGCAGAAAGAAACATCTTGCTAATGAAATATGCATGGTGAATGGAATCCATCTGAACGAATTGGACATCAAAAAATATGTACAGAAAAGAAAAATGTTGCTAATGCAACATGCAACTTGAATCGAATTCATCCGAATGGATTGGACATTGAAGAAAGTATATAGAGAAAGAAAAACCTGCTAATTGAATTATCAACATGCCTGGATTACATCTGATTGGACTGTACAGAACAAGGAAGCATTCGCAAGGAAAATGAACCTTACTGGTGCAATCAGAGACATGAGTGGAATCCACCTGAATGGATTGGAAAGAGCA